>MNCI01036104.1:284869-312814 GCA_015680685.1 Gnetum montanum
AACACAATCGTTACATTTCTCACAACCACACGCCGCAATAGCACACACACATACTCACATTAACTACTGAGTTTATTTGGAGGTATCTGGGCCTTGGTGTTGCCAGAGACCAGTAGGCACCTAAATCTTGTTCAAGGACACTCGTTGGTGGTCGCGTCCCAAACAGTCGCCAACAGTGACTACCCAAGGTGTAGGGGTTAGGAAAAATTGAAAAAATTTGGACTAGGGCCCCCATGACTAAGAGCGATCCTTTGGTAGCGATAGAATGGAAAAAGATAAGGAATATGAAAGATGGAGAAAAAGAAATAATGACAATATCGATAAAATGGATGTCAGAGGTGGAAATGAACAAATCAAATGTTGATTGCAGAAATTTTTAAGGGAAAGAAGTTAACTAATGCACCAAATAGGAATGCCAGTGGGTCCTCCCCAATGCAGGCTCATGCCCTTTATGCCCTAACAAACCCACATTCAAAGAGTCCATAGGCTCTGGAAATGTCGTTTGGGAGCAAGAGTTAAAGACTTAACCCCAAGAATTCACCAAAGAGAAAACAATGCATCAACCAAAATATATATTACTGATAAAATCGACAATGAGGTGAAAGATGAAGAAAGAATGATGGGAAGAAAAGAATGGAATGGAGTCCCAAGAACAAGGTGGTGTACAACCCCTTGTGTATTTATGGTTAATGTAACTGAGTAGATCTCATTCCAAATACAGCCTCAAACAATCCACATTTAGTGACTTCGCATTAATACACTTGGCCAAACCATCCACTTGAAGTAACAAGAATGCTTCCACCAAAGAGTCACCACCATTCCGAGGAAACGAGAAAGGGAAAAGTAGGAAGCGAGAAAGGGCCTTAGTTAGAGGGAACATGTTTGTTTAGTTCCATAACCAGTGCTTGTAACCTAAATGATTATTTTTTCTAAGGGATGTGCTTTGAATTCTCATTGTTTTTTTTTATGTGAGAACCACATCATGCAAAGACTTATTTTTATTAGCTTAGCTTCCCGATAATAGAGCAATGTTAGAATGACAAGGAAAACTCAAGAAGAAAACTTCCAAGCACCCAAGAGAATGGCCAGCACAAATGCATCAAATCCCCTTGAAGTCACACCCTTTTTAGTCCTTGAGTCCTTCCTCAGTTTGAGAAATGCCCAATCACCAATTTGTTAATAGTTTTATTATTAAGAAAGGGACTGTATAGTTCCCAGCCAAGAGAGACCATATAAATTTATGAATGCATGGATGACGTGGACTCATTGCCTATTATATCAAAAGAACCATACCTTAGTATCAACATTATAACTCAGAGGTAAAAACCAAACATTGGCAATCAGTAGAATATAGTTCATACCACCATTAGGAGCACTTATTAGGTGATGAACCTAACAAAACGAACAAAGACAAAAACAAAAAGAAGAATAAAAAAAAAACAAAAAAAAATAAAAAATAAAAACCAAAACAAAAATAAACAAAACAAACAATCACACAAAGAAATGAAAAAGTATAAACGATGTTGCAAAACAAAAACAAGAAAAGTTAAAGAAATTTGTAAAACAAAAATGTGCAAAACAAAAACTTAAAAAGGAATTGATGGAATCAATTTGTTAGCAGAGGTGGCCATCTCCCCCATGACTGAGTTGGAATGAGGAGATCTGAAATAGTGAGCAGGGTCGTCCCTTCTCAGAGGTACTATGTGCACTGATCGTTCTAAATTCATGGAAAGGTTTGGTCTGTTGCACATTGACTAACAATCTCTTATCAGGGCTCTCAGGTTTTTGTCTTACTTTTTTAGGAATTTCCAACTTTCCCCAATTAATGTTTTCTAGGTTAAGGTTTGGAAGTTGGCGACATACTTGCTCTAGTGCATCTATGCTTTCGAGGTGAGTGCAAGTTATTCCATCAGTTAGTTCCATGCATGTTAGTGAGTTGCTCTCTTGATCAGCTATTAGCCACTGGGTGTCTTCTTGTTGTGTGGCTGCTACATATAGGCACTTTTGTAGGTTAAGGTCTTGTGCACATCGGTTGCATGCAGGCAATGCAAAACTTTGCATAGCCCATGATTTCTGCACGCAATCGCACCCTGTATCACTGTATGTGATGCATGGAACCTTCTTCTTCTCGATCTTCCCAAAAGTGTTCTCTTTAGATATTTCCAGGAAAAGATCACGGATTCCTAGGTGTTCATCTATAGTACTTAGCCATGCCCTTCCCATTATTATTGGAAAGTCCCCTTTATCATTATTCACTTGTATCACCAAGAAGTCAACTAGGTATGACCACCAACACACAGTGGTAATGATGTCCTCCACTAGTCTCAATGAAATAGTGATGGACTAGTCGACCAGCTCTAGGTGAATATTGCTTTTCCTTAATGGAGGCAGGTTCCAAGCTTTGTACATCTCTTGTGATATTAAGTTGACTCCAGAACCTGAGTCAGAAGAGCTTCGCATGGCTCATTCCCAGTGATTTGGAGATAGATTAGAGGGCCTCTAGGATTAGAGAATTTCTTGGGAAGGTGGCCAACCTTCATCTGGTCAGTCATGGCATGTGTTAACATAACCGTATGTGTTGAGCTTGGTGTTTGGTTTGAAGGGAGCTTTGAAGCCTCATTTGATGGGGAGGCGTTCAGAGGTTCAACTGCTTGTGGTTGTGAGGGCTTGGTTAGACTATTGGTTTTGAAGAAAGGTCTTTTCTTCATACGATTGTCAGAACCAACAGCGGGTTGAGGATTCATAGCCCTCGTGGCATTGCATTACTGCGGTTGAGTAGGGAGTTCCCCTTGCATTGTTGGAGCGGGTGGTAATGGAGCTATTTGTGTGAGAGTTGTAGATGAATTTGGAGGATGGTATGTTTGTGGGTTATATTTCCTAGGAGAAGGAGTTCCATAATACTCACGAGCTTGGTAGTGATGTTGTGGTGTAACGTGACTAACAGAGTCACGTGGAGAGATTGGATGCTACACGTAGTAGCCATATGGGTTCGGTTTTCAGTAGGGGTGTTGTTGCCTTGGTGGTGGAATCCCCCATAAATGTGGGTATTGCCACTATTGATGTTGCTCAACGAGTTGTGGTGGAGTTCCGCTTGGATAATATGTTGAAGGTTGATGGAACTACCTTGGGTTACCTTGGGGATAAGGTAGGGTGCTTGCCGTTTATTAAGTCATGGGTTGAGTGCATACACCCTAGACTCTTGTAGATGTGAGATCATTGGGCAACATCCCTTAGGATGGTCGTATTGGCATATCTCGCATCCACCATCATTGTTCGTGTATGAATCCACAACCTTTTCTATGATGGCCATTTTTCCCTTACCCTTGTTACGTGCATTGTCCACTTCTCTCTTTTTCTTTTTGTCACAGTCACTACCTCGCTCCCTAGACTCCTCAACGATTTTAAGAATAGTTTCAAACCTACTATCCAGGGAGTCCCACATTTGGTCTACCTTTGCTTTTACTTCTGTTGTTAACTTTTGAAGCGGCAAAGTTTTTCTATTCACCATCTCTTCGAGTGGTGACTCTTCTTCCTCCTCACAAAATCTTACTTCCCTTTTCCAAAGGGAAGGATCTTGGTTGTATTCTTCCACACTTTCTCTCTTTCGTAGCTCACCTTCTTCTTTGGCTACTTGCTTTAGCAATCTATGAATTTGATGATACCTAAGATTTGATAATCTTCCTTGGGCATATGTTCCAAGGGTTCTTCTTATTTCATGCCTAAGTCCATCCACAAGATGGCGTAGTTGATCCCACTGCGAACAACCATGGCCAAGGAAATGATGTAACAGTGCGTAATAGAGGCCCATAGCAGCATCCAAGGGTTCATGATTTTCTTGCTTCCATCCTTGGATTTGCTTTCATAGGTTAGACACTCAGGAGTATGTTTGGTACGGATCATTAAACAGTTCTAACATTGTACTCCACCTCTGGATGGATTCCAGTTCTAAGGACCGATACTAGCTTTCAGCTTCTTTCACTAGTGTCCTTGGGAACAACTTTAGTTTTTGCCATTTTTTTTCTATGTTTTACAAGGCACATGCATCATGGAATGCTTGTAAATGATTTTGAGGATCAACGTTGTATCCCCCTTCAAATCATGAGATGTTGTTCATGTCTAGCCTCTTGATCCTACTCTCCTTTTGGTGCCTTGTTGGAACTCTTACGTCCTCCATTATATCTAGCATGCTTCTAGTTGTGAGTAGGGGTTCTTCATGATCATCTCATTCATAGCATCTATGGTCTCTACGTGGTTCCCTACTCTCCCTTCTTCTATGCCTTGATTCTTTAGAGTGCCCTCATCCTCGTTCTCGACTATCTCGTCGATGTTTTTCACTCTGTTTTCCTTTATCCTCATGATTGGTTTCCTTATGACTGCGTCCGAACACTGAAGGAGAGGATGAAGGTGACTATGAAGGTGAAGAAGAAGGAGAACCATCGTCATGACGGTATTTTCTACCTTCTCTTCGGTGGTCTTGGCCTCGATCGTGATCACGATCAGAACGTCCGCCCTTATCATGTGTTCGTGTTCCCTCGTTGAACACTTCATGTTTGTGGCTAACAGAACTAGGGTTGTGAACCCTGGAGTGGAGGTTCTGATACACCACCTCCTGACCATCATTAGGAGGGGGAACATTATTTTGTGGGGAACCTATTGAAGCAGGTTCACCACCCTCAATTTCACTTAAGATGTGCAAAGAGTTATGGGGCCATTTACCCTTCAAGGATGTATGGTATCTCTCCTATCGCAAGTTCCTTTGATGTTACGCTTCTGTGGGATGATAGTCCCTTGTGTCATAATTGCATGCAATGTATTCCACGTATAAAAGCAACATGCCTATTCATGTGAGAGCACGAAGGAGCATTTTGGGGACTGATTGGTCTAGAGGAAACACTATGTTACCCTCCAAGTCTCTCCAATGTAGTTGTTCATCTTGGTGGAGAATAAAGGTGAAATCGGGTACATACTCATCAGGATGAGTATATACCACATGAAACTATTGAGGAATGGGCGGATCTTGGTTACGTGTATTATGTCGCTGACTGCCTCTTGTGTTAGTCCTAGGTGGTGAAGTGCTCTTATGCGAAGAAGAAGACATCTTGTCTTGTTCGGTGTGCAATGTACCATTTTCTTCTCCTTCTTTGATTAACCCTAAGGGTTCGTTCTAGCATTCCAATGATATGAATGATTNATTTGATTAACCCTAAGGGTTCGTTCTAGCATTCCAATGATATGAATGATTTCCTATGTTCTATGTAGCACACAAACAACTAAGTCCCCGACAACGGCGCCAATGATGAGTGGCGAGGTACCCCTACACTCAACCATATGAATACGAGTGTTTCATGCGTGATCCGGTTAAACTCTAAGGACTAAGTGCTTACACGCCTTAATGGAACACTCAGGGTTAATCAATCATTGTCTTTCCAAACTTACTTGTATTGTCATGGTTGTATGGTTAAGTGAGCTTGAGGTATATGATTTTTATAGCTTTTACCTTTTTGATGTCTTCTGCTAATAAAGGAGAGGGAGAGAGAGCTAAGTGGTTAATTTATCTTAACTATTCATTAACTAGTTTCTAAATGTTCCTAACAACAGTATCCATTCCCACTTGCTGTACACATCTTGAACCAGTGCAACACTGCTGGGATTACCAAACGCTAATCATTACTGGGTTACCAAGCGCTACACGCATGCTCGAAGTGGTCGTACTGAGTGTACTTAACTAAGAGGATCGAAGGTTGAGAGAGATATTAATTAATAGGAAAGCATTAAACATTCAATAATAATTAATTACTAATTAGCTTAATCTGTATGCTGCAAGGTTTATCATAAAGTTCATCTTTATTACTATACACAAATATGTGCTCAGGTACAAATTGCTCGAATAAAGATTCGTTCACTCTATGAATCCTACTACGGGCACATAGAAATTATTCTAACTCTAGAATGACTAAACTACAAGAATCTGGCTAAGGGTCTAAGTCTTACTACTCGGAACAAAGGGCGCCGCCTCTTATTTATAGAAGATGAGGCAGGAAGCGATATCGTGTACGTGATATTGCGTGGTGGATGCAATATCGCATAAGCAATATCGTGGCTCATCACAAGGCATGTCCAATCGTGGTAGTGATAAGTTGATTGATACTAGATAAAGGAAAATCATCTTTAATAGTTACCTTATTGAGGTTCTAGAAATCGATACAAATGTGTATGTTGCCATTTTTCTTGGAAATTGCCACTATGTTGGACACCCAATCAGCATAATCAATGACTTGGATAAAATTGGCTTGGTACAACTTCATGATCTTGTTGTGAATTGTCAAGGCTAGATCAGGTCTAATTTTACGTACCTTTTATTTGACAGGCTTGATATTAGGGTCAAGTATGATATTATGGTGTACTAAATGTGGGTCGAGTCCTGGCATATCTTTGTATGACCAAGCAAAGGCTTTAATGTTATTTTGAAGGGCCTTAGTGATGTCTTGGGCCATTTGGAGTTCTAACAAGGAGCTCAATTTTAGCATTTTTTTCTCACCATTGTTTGTTGTAACTAGGATTTTTATTAGAGGGTCCTCCATGACATCTCTAGTCTCTAAGTTGAAGGTTTTAACTATGTATTTAGACCACTCTAGGAATCTTTGTATTGAGGCTATGTAGTTAATAAGGCTCCTAGGCTCAAGGTCTAGGCATTCCAAGTTGATGGATTGTTTAACATTGCCATGGGGTCCATTTAGGTTAAATGATAAGTTGAATAGTATCCATGCATCCATGATTTTATCCTTCACATCCAAAAAAACACATCAGCTTGCATTTGTATTGCAAAATCATTAAATAATGCTAGAATAATGGAAAATATTATAAAATAAGGCCCAACAAGATCAAAACAAACACAAGGCTAGGTAGGGTCACTACAAGGCAAAGCATGATAGAACTAGGCCAAATAAGATAGAAGCAAAGGAAAAATAAGGTAAAACAATGTAAGAATAAGTTTAAAACAAAATAAAACATGATAAACAACGTCAAACAAGTCCAAATAAGGCAAGCAAGATCAAAATAGTATTGATTCATTAAATTTAGTATCATTTTTTAGTCATTTTGTGTTTAAGATATGCAAAATTCTAATAAAATAGGCTATAATTTGTCAAAATTGAGCAAAAACACACTACAAATTATTAAAATTAGAAAAAAGCAAGCTATGAATTGTTATAATAATATACTTTCATGGTCAAACCAGTTTAGACAAATTGAAAATTTCCTTTTTCCTAGCATGTGGAGGCTATGGTAAGTTTTAGGTCTAGGTTCATGTATCTAGTTGATCCTCTCACACCTTTCTCACATACAACATTTGGAAAGAAAAATAAAGAATTGTCTTAATTTCCAAAAGTCCAAAAATAAAGAATTGTCTTAATTTCCAAAAGTCCACTAAGCATTGTATAGGCAAGTTTGAAAGAAAAATTAGCAATTTATTTTTTTTATTGAAATCAAATATGAAAGTTTTTAGGTGCCTATACGATGGCCCACGCGATGGGTGTGTATGGAATTTGAATCCCATCGTGTAGGATAAAAAATGAGAAGTTTTATATGTCCATATGATGACCCATATGCTAGGCACCGTATGGAACTTGATTCCATTGTGTAGCATGGAAACCGAAAATTTTATGTATCCATACGATGGCTGAGACGTTGGGCATCGTATGGAATTTGCTTTCCATCGCATAGCATCAAAAATAGAAATTTTCTTGGCGTGTGTCCACTGTGGACCTCTTACTGCTCAGCGTGTGGACATATTGCAAACGTATATTCTTTATGTAAAGCGGAACAAAGGGTTGTTAAATTATACTCTTCTTGTAGTTACACATTCACTGTTTATTGGTTGTCAACTCTCACAAAATTCTGAATGGCATCAAAGGTATAGAGTCCTGCCGGGAGCACAGCTATGCTGATAACTGTGTACTCGGTCTTAGGTTTTATCAGTCTGCTTTTCATGTTAATTAGAGGAATATTTGTGTTATTATGGGGCTTGAAGCATCAAAACCATTTTATTGGGCTACTAACTTCGCTAATCAGAGCATCCATGGCATTCTATGATTCAACTCCGCTAGGCAGAGTTTTCAGTAGGATTTCTTGAGATTTGAACCTTCTTGATGTCGATATTCCATTTATCATGCTATTTAACAACAACAAACACCCTGAATACATTGTCTTACATTGGAGTTATAGCAGTAGTGACATGGCATGTTTTTTCTGTAGTTTTGCCAATGCTTTATCTGGTTGTTCAAATTCAGAGATATTATCTCTCTTCTGCCAAAGAATGATGAGAATGAATGGTCCAACCAAGTCACCTATAACCCATTTTCTTCTGCCAAAGAATGATGAGAATGAATGGTCCAACCAAGTCACCTATAACCCATCATTTGGAAAAATCCATATCAGGAGCGATGACTATCACAGCTCTCAAGGTCAAGGATCAGTTTTTCAAAATGAATTTGGTTCTTACCGACAAGAATGCTGGCTCTCTCCCTTTCTCTCTCTCTTTTCACAATTTTTTTGCAGAAAAGGAGTGGCTGATTCAAAGGTTGGAGTTTTTCAGTGCAACTCTTCTTTGCCGTTCTACCCTCGTTATGGTATTATTGCCTGAAGGCACTTTTCATCTAGGGTTTGTTGGAATGGCCCTATCTTATGGGCTTTCGTTGAATATGTCATTGGTTTTCAGTGTTCAAACTCAATGTACTCTATCGGAACTGCATGGTATCTGTGAAGCCTATAAAATAGTACATGCACATACCAAGTGAAGCACCAGAGGTCATAGAGGATAACCGGCCACAAAATGATTGGCCTTCACATGGAGAAGTAGAATCATAAAACTTGCAGGTTAGGTACAAAAGCAATAACCCACTTTTTCTTTGTGGTGTTACTTGTACATTTGAAGCAGGTCACAAGATATGCATTGTTGGACGTACAGGCAGTGGAAAGACAACCCTCATGAGTGCGATCTTTAGACTAGTTGAGCCTGTTGATGGAAGAATTATTATTGAGAATTTGGATATTTGCGTAATTGGATGCCATGATTTACGTTCACGCATCGGCATAATTCCTCAAGAGCCAATGATATTTAATGGGACTTTTCGTTTCAATCTAGATCCATTATCAAAGTACTCAGATAGGGCACTATGGGAAGCATTAAACAAGTGTCAACCTGGAGACGTAACCTGGAGACGTAATCAGAGAGAGAGAAAATGGACTTGATGCCAAAGTTGGAGATGATGGTGAGAATTGGAGTGCCGGTCAGCGGCAACTATTTTTTTTTTGGGACATGCTTTGCTTCAAAGAAGCAAAATCCTTGTTTTAGATGAAGCAACTTCTTCAATAGATAATGCAACAGATGCAATAATACAAGCAACAATAAGAACAGAGTTCAAAGAAAGCACAGTTATTACTGTTGCACATAGAATACCAACTGTGATGGACAGTGTTATGGTTCTTGCTATAAGTGATGGTCAAATGGTTGAGTGTGAGAAGCCATCAAAACTAATGGAAAAAGAAGGATCTCTGTTCGCAAAACTTGGCTTAGAATATTGGTCATATGGTTCCAGTGCTTTAACCCACATATCCAAGACATGAAGAATAATTACCTTTTTGGCTTTAGTGTTACGTTGATGCTCCTATGAACCATCATGCTCCTACCAGTTAAATCAAATTCAACAATGGAACTTCTATCTTGTTTAAGCAGTGTTAGGTTCAAGCTACCTTGTTTGATGCACAAAGGCAATGTATGTTAGATGTATTAATGTATGCCTATGTTTCAAGGTAAATTACGACTATGCTTTCACGATTTCTTTGCTTTTCTTAGAATCCTTCCAGTACAGTGAATCTGATTGACATTGTTGGTTTTACAAAATATGTAAATGAGATGCATTTAGGTTTCTCATGAATATCCATAACATCCTGATCTCATCAGGCGACCATAGCAAACAAGAGGTTGAAGTTTTAACTTTTAGTGGGCGTCAAAATGAGTTGGTTGTCCAGAATATGGTTGGGCAGGCCGAGAGAGAAATATTCCTGTGAATCTGTGATCCATTGGAAGAAGATGCCTCCAGGCCTGTATTGCACCATTACGATGGCCCCAAGTTCAGATTGCAATTTTTGTGGGGCCATGTCTGCCCAGGGCTTTTTCCTGTTTTTACTGCTGTGAATTTGGAGTCACCTCACAGCTCACAGATCCGGCAGCGTGTGAGGGGTCTTGGCCTGAAGCTGCGAGGTTTCTGTTTTTCTCTCTCTTTTTCTATGAGACACCTCATCCCAATTAAAGAAATGTTCAAAACTCCAGCGTCTGTTTTTGTACTGTATTTGTGTATGTTAGCATCCTTTTATTTTCTACGAACCCTACTTTTATTTCCCAGTTGACTGGAACTTTGTGAAGCCGGAAATTCCTTTCTATCTTCCATGGACATATCGTACTTTATGGTGTACGTTATCTTTCGGTATCACGCTGTTATGCTTTGCACCAAATGCAATAGCAACGGTTTTCATTCAATGTCAAATAAAGCCAAGAATGCTACGACCAACAGTTTAACAGTTTTTTTTTTTTTTTCGATCCTTCTGGGAGCACACTCAATGCCTTAAAAACTGTGAATCTTAGCATCAGATTTTGATTTAACTGATAAGAAGTTGAATAGAATGTTTTTGTTCCATGCATTCATTCACAATTAATGGTAATGAGAATCAACAATGCTAGAAATGCTAGAAACAGTAAAATGAAAGGCAAAGCTGAAAGGAAGAAATAGCTGTTTTTTTTTTTTAACAGTTTTCAACGTTTTTATTGAAACAGTAACATATAAGCTGATGACACTTTGTATGCCTCTATTTGCAAAGAATAAAAGATAAGATAACAGTTACAAAAGAAAGGGGGGTTGGGAGGAATATTGAAATTTCAAAGCTGGTTGACATATATCTTATGTTCGGTCCACTTGCAAGTACGCCCACAATTACCACAGAAAACCCCCTGCTATAAAACCCCCTGCTATAATATTTAGCTTTAGTGATCAATCATTATGATGAGGATAGGAAAATTGAGCCGCAACAGAGGCGGAGCGTGTGCATGTTCGCCCATGTAAGCATGATGCATGTTTTGACGTTGTAGATGCAAGTAGCAGGGCTTTTGTGGAGATTGGTATATACGACGGCATAAGGCGGCATATGCTGGGTTGGATTTTGCCTGCTTTATTTGCTCTCTGTAATATTTTATGTTTCAAGTTTCTGGCTCTGCGAAAGGTTTTTTGCACAGGGAATTCGAATCATAGCATCGGTAATGAATTCAGGGTACTGTATCATTGGATGGATGTACCGATTCATCATCATAACCAGTCTTAGTGTTAGTTTGTCAAATCCAAATCCATCGGGAAGAAATATCTTATGCTGCCTCGTGCAAAAATGCATGGGCTATTCTTTTGCTAGTCAACCAACCTGGAATGACAAGCACGAAATGCAGGGGATAGGATGAAAGATTGAAAAAAAAAAAATGTCAAGTGTTTTTTTATTTTTTGATCTTTTGAAGTGTTGTTTTTCCTCTGAGAAATGGCTAGTGGGTGTGTACGTGGAGTTTGGATATGCATCACAGTATCACTATTAATATCACATCTCTAAAGAGTCTATCTTGGTCATGATTTAGTAGTTGTTTGCTACTGTCGTTGAATCTAAAGAGTCTATCTAAAGAGTCTATCTTGGTCTTGGTCATGATTTAGTGTGGTTTTTTCTTTTCTTTTTGGGTTGAAGCAAGAGAACATGCTCCATTCCAAGCTCAATTAGCACTAGATTAAGAAGAAGATGATGATGATGAGGAGTTGTAGCAACGATAGTTGTTGTAATCATCACCCTAAGTCCTTTTTAATTTAATTTATTTATTTTGAACTAGATGGGCATAAAGAAACTAGGAACCTAATGCATACATGTAATTATTATTGACAATTCTTTGCCAAGAACCTCTCTCTTCATGCAAGCATATTAGCATTAATAGTGGCTCTATTGTTATTATTTTACTAGCTTTCTGCAAGTGTGATGTTGCACTTTGTGATCTTCCTTTCTTTTTCTATGCAAGGCATTACTAAAGCCCATCTTGATTATCATTGAACTAGTGGGGATTTTATGTTGCATAAGGATAGCTACACAGAACAGTCTAAACCCTGACATGACCATTGATCATCATAGAGCAATTTGATTTAAACATGGGACAAAGGAGTTCTTGACGTATCTACTTTAGCATTACAATGTGATCATGTGGTCATACTTATCTAAGAGTGTTGCAGGTGTGATTGTGGATACCCTATTGCCCAGTACCCTATTGCCCAAGTCTATTAGTTGCATTATGAGAGTCATGGTGAATGACCCTGACACCCAATCAAAGATCAAGTAGCATGATGGGATGTTTACCTTTGGTGTGTAAAAGTTATCGTAGATATGAGAGATGCCTGAGTTTTCTCAGTAAAATGTGGACAACACTTTAATGGTCGATCACTAAGTTAATAGCTTGTTCCAAAATCTCCCAAGGACATTCTATCTCCTAAAAGCATGAGTCTTCACTTTAATTTGATACTTTATCTAGTTTGCTATTCTTAAGATGTTTGTTTTAATCATTTTTTGTGGTTACCTAAATCTTCAAAGCCATCATGTGACCAATGGAGGGGTAGTAAAGGGTGACCAAACTTTGTACTTAGCTTGTGTAGCCTTGGACGTGTTTATGCAAGGCAAATTTGTGAGATTGGAAGTGCTTGAGCAGCTTCATGAGGATTTTGGCATGTACACTTCTCGTCATAATGTGTATTGTATGTGTGTAGCCAACCACTATGTGCATGAGTGGTGGAACCTTCCTAATCTAAGCATGCTTGCACATGTCCAGCCTAAAATTCCAACCTTGCTCAAGTCTAGTGGATGATGTATTTTTTTCATCTTGCTTCATTTCAACACCATTTTTACATCATTATCTTCGGTTATTTTTCCATGTAAGAGGTCAAGGGATTGTTCATGTTATTATGAAAATTTTGTGCATGAGTATATTTTTGTCATGACTATTTCTAGTCAAGTGGAGGAGAAAATCCAACTTAAGTGGAGCAAAGTAGATACAATGTAGGAGGGGCTAGCAAGCAAGGCTCCTAGGGAGGTGCAACAGAGGATTGCTAATGCAAGTTTGCTTAACCTATTTATGTTTCCTAGTCCATCCATGTCGACAGCATAGATGCTAAACATGATTGATTCTTTTGATGAAGGAGTTACTAAGTTTGTTTCTCATGTTCATGGCCTTCCTCTAATTTTGAGCATCAATGAGTCCACATTTAGTGATCTCTTTGGAGTACCTTCTAGCAGTGTTAAGATCTCTATTAGAGCAGAGAAAGATGTTAGTCATAGGGAGGAGATGGAGGATTGGCTAACTTCCATGGTAGTGGATCATTGTCTCTCAGCAATTGTAAAGTTGAGGAAGCCAATAATACCTATTTCCTCTTTCATTCTAGGGTGTTTCTCATGCTATTATCATAATAGAGGATGATATATGTCTAGAAGGCTTGGACCATGAAAAATCCTCATTGATGGTACTAGGTTTGATTAGGCTACTTTCCTAGTCCTTGGGTTGTGAGATGAGATCTACAAATTTCATAATAGCCTTGATTCAATGTACTACATGCATTATACATTTTTTGCTACTTATCTTAGGAGGTTTGTAGGGTTCCTAGTGGTTTGCAGGGATGGAGAATGGGTAGGTCATGATCCCTCCCAATTTTTCACACCTTGGTCCAAGCACATAACTCTAGCGATACATGTTAGGGATTCATCCATTGAGGATGTCAGAGAGTCACTGTCGACCACCACTAAGGATTTTAGCAGTGCATGATGTTATTCTCTTGATAACATGGGGGATGAGCCCCATAGTACACATGGTAACACTAAGAGGGCAAGGAAGGTTGAGCCCTGTAGTATACAGGGTAATGTAGAGGCTAATGACATAGCCAAGGAGAAGATGAAGAGGCCCTAGGTTAACCCTACCACTCTAATTATTGCTCTGCTAGTTTGTAGGAAGTTGTCTATTAGGATGGGCATGGTGCAAAAAAATGTCGATGGTATGTATTCATTTACATGCATTAGTATATTTATTGTTTTGGTTTCATGTGTTTTTTATTAGCTTCTTTGTTCTCCAATTATAAACTTTTAATTGCCTAAGGATATGGGCTAATTTGTTGTGAACTTGGATTTCATTGGTTGCAAGGGTTAGGTAGGAGCTAGCTGCTCAAGATGCTAATGAAGAGGAATGAATGCATAAATAATCGAAGGATTAAAAGTGCAAGGAGGAGGAGGATGCATGAGCATCCAAGGAGTCATTGGAAGTCATGAACTCCATCCTAGGTAACTTGCCTCAAGACGATGGCCTTCCCATGGACGTATCTTCCAATCTCCCCAATAAGTTTTACTATTTTTGTCTACTAAATTTTGATGCATGTTTCGATGGTAGGTTATATTGATGGTTATTTTTTTCTTAGTACATGAATCTCCCCTAGAGGCATCCACATTGACTATCCACTTCAAGCCCTTGGTGGAGGTCTCAATCAAGATAAAATTCATGCAAAGCATGGTGGATGACTTGGTTGATCGTTTACAACAAATATCCCATGATGTTGGTTAAATTTTTAGCACTACTTTCTTTGTTTTTTTTTATTTTGTATTTTTGCCTTATGTTTTATGATTGTATGGTCTTAGCGATTATCAATTTTTTTATTTCTAGTACTTGTTTTTCTTCTCATGCGATATCCCACGTCAAATGGGATCCTACATGTAACATCAATCTTGATGAGCTTTCCATGTTATCACTTGNAATGTCAAATGGGATCCTACATGTAACATCAATCTTGATGAGCTTTCCATGTTATCACTTGAGGTAGAAAATGTTCCCTGCAAAATGTATGAGGGGACCATTGAGTGTGCTATGTCTTGTGCGATAATGTATTGGGAATTCCAATGTTGCAATAAATACTTATGGAGGAGGGTTGTAGCTTTAAAGAAATAGGTGAAGGAGCTATCCCTTAAGAACAAGGGGCTCCATGATTGTAAAGAGTTTATAGAAGCTTGTGTGGCTAATAGAAACTCTTTATGCATGAAGGAGATTGAGTGGGCATAGTATTAGAGTGCTATCCAAGGCAAAGTTGCTCTAGCTAAGAGCAATGTAGAGAAGGACATGCAAATGGAGTTACTAATCCTTAAGACCAAGGATTGGTGTGATTACTATGCTTAGGTTTTAGAGTGGTGCAAGAAGCAAAAGGATCACAATCTGAAGTATAAGGAAAAAAGGGATAGTTATCTAAAATTATGACATGAAGAGGCCATCGAGCGAAAAAAGCTTGAATTTTTTGTACAATGTATAAATGTAGACAACATCTTAAAGATGTTTTCAAAGTCAATTGTGGTTGCTAACTCTCCAACCCCTTAGATTACCATTGCATTAGGTGAGACTTCTATAGCTAGGCTCTTATGAGTGGATCGATATTGATAGGAGGTAGATCCTAACAGGGGTAGAATTGGGAAATATAGACCAGGCTAACATGAGTGAGGAGCAGATCCTCCATAGATTAGAAACTAGTCTATAGAACTTTACTCATGAGGAAATTGCTCCAAAATCTCCTGATGTTTGCATGAACATTTTCTACATTTTCTATATTGTAGTTTTTTTTTGTTTATATGTTTTGTTGTTTCATGATTATATCTTCTTGATATCCTACTTACTAATTATTGGTATGAATTTGTTATTTATAGGCCTTGAGCAATGGTGATGGCAGTGGTGATGGTGTACATGATGATCCTCCATCTCCTCCTCTAGCCTAGCTTCACATATTGTTGCACATGTTATTTTTGGCACATTTTGGCCATTTCATGGAATAGTAGCCAAGTCATGTTTGTACAGCATCATCACCAATTCTCTAAAATGCGAGGATTAGTAGAATTGTGAAAATTGTACTCGTTAACAGCCTTTTAACTGGTTTTCCTTTTGCTGGTTTGTACTGGTATCCTATTTCATAAAAGGAAAAACAAAAAGGCCAAATTACAGACTCCCAAGTTGGGTGAATAGTTTTTAAAACTCTCCCTCCAAGAACTCGTCGCAACCACTGACACTTTCAGTGTAGCTAATTTGCTCCTCAAAATAATGCTATTGCAATGTACGAATTCAACAACTACTGCCGATGCAAGAATGATTTAGGGCACAGATCCGTTGAAGCAGAGCACGGTAGATTAGATTGGGAGCAATTTGCAACCATGAATGGTCGTAGAAAATTTACATTGCCCATCGAAATTGCAGAATCAGAGACAGATGCCGATGATGTGTTGCAGCTTTTTCATAATCTGTGCATTGTCGACAAAGGAGGACATCTTCTTCTTGAAGATGTTGATTTGGGCCCGGGAGGATACAATTTGAGCTCTTCGCTGATTTACAAACTTCCAAGCATCATAGTATCACAAAGGTCCACCCTCTTGCGATAATTTTGCAAGAATAGCAGCCATATCTCCTCTGGCCAAAGGCAAGGGGCCAGGCATTGTAGAAAGTGTGTTGAAACAACAATTGTGTATGTCTCTGCCTCCTGTACGAACCTCACCTAGGCCATCAAGTAGTAGCAGTAGAGGAGAAATTATTCCTTATTTGCATCAGAATGCAAACTCAAGTCGCTACCACCTGCACGTCGGCCATGGCCACAGCCACGACGGAACGCTGCAACGCTGATTTCCTATTCAAATCCTCGAAAACCAGGGTGTTCTCTCACATTATTCGAATGCACTGGTGTTTGATCTTCATTCTTTGGAAATCCTCTTCCGGATGGCCTTCATCTGCGAAATCGTTAACATTAGTGCAACGGAGGACGAGATCTACACTGCGGCCAGGAGTGAAGACGAGGAGATAATCCTTTCTGCATTTTTGCTAAGAAATGGCAAGCCCCTGCTGTGAGATTTGCCTCCGCCAAACACACTGCTGGACTCAAATTATGCCTGGAGGATCCCCAGAATGCCGAGAATGCTGCATGTTAACATCAACAGTAACTTCCATATCAAACTCGGAACACCTCATCGTCATGGCCAGTGGCATCATTAACCACACATTCACAACTACATCGAGGCTCTAGTTGTAGAATACAACATTTATTTTAATTAACTTTGGGTTTTGATATAAGTAATTTAATTGTTATTATGCTACTGTACGTGTACCAAGTGAGTATTAATATTGATTTAAAAATTTTCATATGCTAAGGAGTTATATTGGATAGTTATCCAATAGGACACTTGGCCACCATAGCTTTTATACAAAGGCCACTTGTCAACTACAACCTCTTTATCTCCACAATGGCCACTTGTCAACTAAATGGGCCACTTGTCAACTACAGCTTTTTTGTCTCTATGGTGGTTATAACCACCCAAAATTTTTGTAACTTACCTAACTACCTATGAGACCCTATAAAAGGGCTTCAAGGGTAGGAAGGGAGGAACACACTGGGGAATCACACACTTGAGGTCTCACATCACACACTTTGCAGAAGACATTGATATAACACTTTTGGGAGCTCTCACTTGGAAACACACTCTTGGAAGATTTGTAAAGAAGTCATTGTGAAAGATTGCTTGTAAGATGACTTGCTAAAGAAAAGATTTCAGCCTCTTTGTCATAGTCCCGTGAGTTATGTTTTATTTTTATTTTTTTTAAATTGTTTAGCTAGTGGTTTAGATAGTATCATCCTTGGCAAGTAATTTTGGGATTTTTAGATTGCTCTTATTGTTCTTGTTGTACGATTGAAAATTTCTATTAAAATTTTGCCATAGAAGCACTTGTGTTTGAAAGCCTTAAGAGCATTTTAGTAGTAAATTTGGTTATTGTGCAACGTACAAGAACTACTATTGAGATCGTTGTAAGAGAGACTCTGCTTATAGTCATGCCATTGAATGATTCAATAGTCAAGAGGGTTCAGAAAATCTTTGGTATTTTGATGGGACCAGAATAGCTTCTTTTTATCTTTAAAGTGAATCTCCATGGTATTTCAATAAAAAATTTTCAATTCTTTTGAAGGTTCTGTTAAATGCAATTGTTGACATCCATTATCTTGCCAAAATGGAGTCTTGTATGTGATAGTTTACGCAACAATTTTTTGGTAGCATAGTAGGATTGTCTTGAGGAAATTGCTTATTTTGACCTTGGAAGTTTGAACAATTCATAGTTATTGAATTTGGGATAGCTTTATTGCGAAGTGTTTACTCATATCATTTTACCTTGTTTAAATATTTGAGATCTTTACACAAATCTGCTTTCTTTTTCTCTTATCTCTAATTTCCATTGAATCTTGCTCTATTTCTAGTTTTCTTGTGAAACTTTCTCTTTCTCTGGGGAAAATTAGAAGTAGATTTGTAGAGTTGTACTCAAATGTTTTTGTAAAATTTTATTTGTTACAAGTAGGTATTATAAGGACCACGTAGACTAGGCAATTAAACAAAATAGGAACTCTCAACAACTCACAGTACTTGGCAAAGTTGGCTGAATCTCTTATTGATAAGTCATTTGTAGTTTACAGAGAACACAATCGTTTCATTTTTCACAACCGCACACCGCAACAGCACACACACATACTCATATTAACTACTGAGTCTATTTGGAGGTATCTAGGCCTTGGTGTTTCCAGAGACCAGCAAGCACCTAAATCCTGTTCGAGGACACTCGTTGGCGGTCGCGTCCCAAACGGTTTCCAATAGTTATGTTTTTGCTATTTTGGCTATAGTGACATGGTTGCTTAGTAGATTTCACCATAGCTTTTGAGGCTATGAACTATTTTCATTATTAGTTATTGCACTATGTAACTAGGATTATAGGATGTTTATTTTTTTTCGTTACTAACACACTATGTGGCTATGACTACCATGTTAGTTTCGATTGAAAATATTTTTGGGTTTTTTATATTTTAGAAAGTTTTATGGGATTTTATGTTTTCTATTTCTTTTTATTTTGCAATTTTTACATAAACAAAAAAGAAAAACATAAATTGTAAAAATCAACATTAGAACATAAAATAATGTAATATGAAAAATAAGTAAACATAATGTAATAAGATGAAAAACATAAGGTAATAATGTAGATGAGTAAATGGAGCTTAAAAAAGGCTATTGGCTAGATTGTACAAGGGAATGAGTAAACATTAGTTGTGTCATAATCTTTGAAAGATTAGAGAAATTATCTAATTTTTGTTACACAATCTTATATTCTCCATTCCCTTGGCTCACTACATTGAATGGGAGTTCCTCCAAAATTTGATTGGTGGTCCTAGTGCTAGTAGTATTGGCTTGACTAGTCATGCTTGGACTTTCTAGTTTGGGATTGACCATAGGAGTTTCCTCTTGAAACTCCACTTCTCTACACCAAATGTTATTAATAGATAAAGTAATTGCACTATCCCTATGAATGATGATTTTTCCTCCCTCATAAGGTAGATGGATCTCTTAGATTGGAGAGGAGACCACTCGTAATTTGGCCAACCAAGGCCTTCCTAAAATTAGGTTGAAGCTTGGTGTCTCCTCTATGATCAAAAAATAGGCAATTGTAGGGAATTGTTCTCCAATCATAAAATCCAACATTATCAAACATCTAACTACTACTTGTGATCCATTAAACAATTTGAGTCTAGGGATGAAGGTAGTTTGAATGTGTTTGACCAAACCCAAACACTCAATGATAAGGAAGGGTATAACATTTGTAGCCACAACTTCATCCACGTGTACTCTATGAACTCTGTATCAATGAACTCTAATTATTATAAAGAGAGGATCCTTAGACAGTTCATAATTTTGAGGGTTGGATTTTACCTCACTATAACAAAATGTCAAAAAAATTGATACCTTTTCTTTCTAGGAGGAGGATGATACTATCACTACATGGATTGATTTTTTGTTAGCAGGTATATCCTCACTCAGAAAAATGAAAGTTAGCTTCTTAACTAATGCTTGACAATGGGTAAGGAAGGTCATGACCAAGTCATACAAATTTAACAAGTTGTTTTTCTATTTGAATGAGAGCTTAACTTACTTCATGGTGGTGAGGAAGCCTTTATCATTGCCCCATGTTTTCTCAATCTTGTTAGCCTTAACTTCCTCCATTCTACCCAAGATCTTGACCTTATGTTTTAATGGTTCTTGTTTTGTCCCCCTTCCTTTTTCTTGCCTTTCCTTCCTAGGCTAACTAATAGATACAGTTTGTGTAATGAAGTCCATAGGTATGGCCAAGATCAGGTGGGCTCCGGTGGGTCAACTTCCTTCCATACCTTTGGTTGGTCAATGTTGTTTGCCTTGGGCTTGGCATTTGATTTCTTACATTATTTCTAAGGTAACTCCTTGTCATTTGGTTGTGAAGATGTTGAATTATTGGCTACTATAGGGAAATGTCTATTGGTTGGAATTGAAGGTTGGTTAGTAGGGGACAATCATACTCTAATGATGAAAGGTTCCTTAGGAGTTGGTGGTGGTGGTATTCTTATAACAAATGGACTTCTAGAACTAGAAGTCTACTCATGATGAGGAGGTACTCAAATCATGAATGATTCCTTAGGGAGCTTGGGCTTATCACATACATCAAATATGTCTATTGTATATTGGTCTTTGTTAGTGTTCAAAGGGTCTTTGTACACCTGCATATTTTTGTTTTGGGACCTAACTGAGTTAGACATGTCTAGGACATACTCATTATCCATCATTTTTTTCAAGTCATCTTTTAGTATTAAGCAAAATTCAATATCGTCACTAGGAAGTTGATGATGGTAGAATCGATCCAAATTGAAGTATAAGCACTAGACTGCCTTGAGCATGTACTAAAATGATAGTGGCATGAGGACAAGCCCCCATGAGTAAGGAAAGCTCAAAACCAAAACCTCATATGATACTTATTCTCATGTTTGTAATGCACTGAGTCATGATTGTTGTGATGGCCTTGAGTCATAAGGGCATGGTGCCTTCTAGCTTTTGAAAATTCATGAAGTATGACATTTTTAAGGGTGGAAGAGCTAGTGTAGAAACACCTCTTCCAATTTCCTTATTCTACCCTACATGAATTTTTGTAGGCTTCAGGCTTGAAGAATATGTGGATAAGTGTGTCCTTCTAATGTGTGTCTTCTTATGTTTTTATTGTTGATGATGATTCATGGATGTTTTGACATGTTTTGTAGTGTTTTTCACTCATTTTTATGACTGTAGAGGGTTCCATCATCTATGATGACTTGTTGGAAGATATCCAAAATTTTTAGACATTAAAGTAAGCATTTTTGTATTTCGCCCCTATAGGTGGGATGTCCCATTATAAATTAGAACATCCTAGCTAAGATGTCCCAATCAAATTTGGGACGTCCTAGGACCAAATGGGATGTCCCAAAAAGAGAGTAGATGTCCCAACTGAGAGCTAGATCTTCATAGGTGACATCCCAACAAAGTTAAAGACAACCTAGAAAGATGGGAAAACTTCCAAAAATGCTCATCCTAATTTAAGAAATAGCAAAAGAAAGATGGAAAGAATTGGAAAGAAGGTGAGAAGACTTAGAAAACATCTAAAGAACCTCAAGTTGAGTTGAGGAAATATTTTCAGGGTTATTGTTTTCTAGTTTCTTATGTAATTCATCATTGTTGATGTTGAAGTGCCAAACACCAAACATCGAAGAGCATAACCCTAACCATGAGTAGGAGAGAAAGCTCATGAGAGTTAAGGAAAGCTTGTGCAAGAAGAGAGATTGTGCAAGAAAATTGAATGAGGCAAGGGAGAGCACTTGAAAGAGGTTGAGGCAATCTCTTATAAGTGTCTTGTCTTGAGCTTAAGCTCCACTGTGAACTATTGAGGATTGAGATGGTACAAGTATGATCTCTAAGATTTTCATGATAGTTATTAGTTAAGCTTGGCTCCTCATATTGATGTATTTTGAGAATTTTCTTAATAAAAGAAAATTTTTCTCTATTGCATTTTGTTATTTTTGATTTCTAAGCTATATTTTCTTGGAAGTTGTGGAATTAATCTTATTGGGGTATATTGAGGTGTCATACCTACACTAGCTCCTCATGGAACATATCATTGTTCATCTTGTAAATCATAAAAATAAGTATGTCTTTGTAATGTGTTAAAAAAAGAAACCAAAACAACAACAACAACAACAAGAATAAAAACACACATATGAAGATCTCTTAGGATACAAGCACTAGTTATGGAGCTAGAAAGATATGTTATCCATGCCTAAAAACACCCCTCTAACTAAGGCCTACATTTATTTCTAAATAATATCTAACTACTCCCTTCTTCTCTTTTCTTATTTCTTAGAGTGATGATCATTCTTTATGGTTTTTGTTAACTCATGATGATAATATAGGAGGAACACATCAATGTGGCACCATTGCAAATGGTATGAACTTAGTCTAGAATTAGAATAGACTATTATCAAGATCATCCTAATCACACTTCCACAAAAGGATTTCTTGTGGTTATGATTTAGATTCTTCTATCTCGATCTCTCTCTACCATTCTATCTCTTCATTTTCTCATCTCACTATTCCATACCATGGTCAACTATTAGTTTCATGTTGTAGATTACATGATCCTAAGACAATCCTTTGGGTGGGTATGATTTTTAACCTAAATAATTATTCATCATTCACAGTGCCTATGAACTCCTTGTGATGAGATTCTATAAGGGCATTTTTAGGCATAAGCCTACCTTGGGAAGACACACTTGCATATCTTTNAATTTTTAGGCATAAGCCTACCTTGGGAAGACACACTTGCATATCTTTTGGTTCCCTTTAGTTTAAACCCCATAATCATAGGCCTCAGATTGGTCCAAGAAAACTTGATAAAAACATTGTCCAAGTTTTTTGCTAATTTAGCTTACAAAACATCTTCTTCTTTTTGACTTCATTTTCTCAATTTACTTCAATTCTTGAACTAGAGCCTTCTAAGATTTTGTTGTCTTAGCTCTCCAACTTTTTGACTTTCATTTATCTCTTGTTTCAATCTCAATGTCTTTCACAATTCATTATAATTCAAAGTTAAAAATGTTACAAATGACTACATTGATATATCTCCATCAACATAGTCAAATACGTTGATGCATCTTTGTCGACATAGTGCAAAAATAATATAAATACACATAGTACTTAGCTCAATTTTTACATTTTTCTCGAAACACAAGGGGATTTCCATAATTAGAACCCAAAGCCTTCTAAGAGCCATAACTTCCTCATCACTTATTCATTTTCACCTATTCTTCAATCCTCAAGCTTCTGAAGTATGCTTTACATTGTGGGAATATCAAACACTATATTTTGGCATAAAATTTTTTGAAAATTTTTCTAAGACCTCACAAATAAGACATTAACATAATATTTAAAATAATCTAAAGAATTAATAACAATAATTAACCTCCATTGAAGTAGGAATAAAATAATAATAAAATATTCTCATAAGCATGCAATCACTACATGAAAACTTAGCTCGATTGAACAATTAAAAGGTTGATCTATATAGAGAGATTATACTCAAATAATTGATCTAGGGTTATATTTGTAATCATAGTTGATGCCAGAAAGAGGATTGTAGGTAGGAGGATCATCATAGCCCTAGAAGAAATGACCTTATGGAGGAAGGAAATAATAATAACAACAACACCACCAAGAGCAAGCTACCAAGGGAACCCATGCTACCAAGCCCTTACATGAAAAAAATAAGGTGGAATCTATTTGTCAAATTTTCACTCTTGGAATAGAACAATCTAAGCAGGATGAGGTCCCAAGACCACAACCCAATCTAGAGGTCATGGTTATAGAAGCCTACCTAGAGAAGATCTAAAATAAAGAAGTTTAAAACTTAATTCCTCAAGAGCTAAACTTTGGATCTTTCTTGGAGTTAGCACTAGAGTAGGTTAAAACTTAAATACAATGATCTTTGCTATGGTCCATTCTCTCCACTAGTGGAGAATGGTACATGAAAGAGACCTACCTCTTCTAGAGCAAATAGCAAGGAGATGTAACCATCAAGATCAAAGATATCATCATCTTCTACTTAATTGAAGCTATCATAGAGGTCCTTGAATTATCAAATTATAGGGTAAATCTAGCAAATATTTCAACACAAGTAGATCCTAAGGCAAAGAAAAAATAGGTTTAGTAGTGCTTTGGAGTGGACCATTAAGATTACAATGTCCTAACCAAGGTAGAGTAATTTTACCTCAAGATCATGGCCTATCATCTCAATCCCATTATGAGACCAAGCAAAGGTAACCACCTTCTCCTTGAAGGCTCTAAGTAAAAACTTCTAGGTCAACCTTTCATAGATCATCATTCTAGATATCAAGAAATGATTCAGGAAAAATAAGAAGGGTAGGAAGATTCTCTCCTTTTTCTACCTTATCAAAAAATTATGCAAAAGAGGAGGTATAGCATGTTATACAAATGATGTGATTTGCAAGGCTCCTATTGCACTATGGTAGTAGATGATAAAAGAAAAAGCACATGTTAAGCTTCAAAATGAAGAGTTTCCACCTCCACCACCACTTGCAACACCAAAGATAATACAAAAAAATGATAGCGGCTACTAAATGCCTAAGGAATATTAGGGAATAATAGCTACAATAACAAGCCTTCTAAGGTGATGCTGAACCTTCTATGTACCATTTAGTTATGAGCGACCTCAGTGAGGTTGCAAGGACCATTAGTTGGTCGGTGGATGAAATGGTCCTACTATTCTCCTCATAAAGATAGCAAGCTTATATTCACTCCAATACTAATGTTAAAGAAGTCACTATGTGCATTCTAGAACAAGCATTTCCTAAAATCTCTGGGAATGTAGCAACCTTTTCTATTATGCTAAAGGAGGGAAAATGAACAAAATTCCTATTTATGTTACACAAAGACTAGCATACTATAGCAAAGATGGTAGTAGATAGAATTGGAGAAGCTCTAAGTGCTCCTACAACATTTATTCTTAATATTGTTTCCATGGCAGATGTTCAAGCATCAATAGAAGTGGGGAGTAAGGGGATGAACGTAGCATAGCACAAAGAAGTGTTAGAGCAATCAGTTGAAGCTAGGCAATTGATTCCAAAGATCTTCAATCTCTCAAAAGACATTTTAGCTACCCAGTCATAGTTGCTAGAGATAAGGAGTAAGTTACTCATTACCAATGTGTATGTCAAGGAGGATACCATTAGCAATAGGTGGTTGGAAACTAAGGTTTTAGAACTTAGAGTCCACTTATCTAGCCTATCCATTCTTAGGCCATAGCTCATAAGAGGTGAAGCTTTTTAGCAACTTCAACAAAAATTTCAAGAGGCCAAGAATGAAAAATAGATGGTGATCATTGATGTGTCAATGTCAAAAATAATGATAAAGTCTTCTAGTTGTGATCTTCAATAGGTTTGCAAAAAAATATTATGTTGACCTAGGAGAATCATCACCTATGAAATGTGGAATAACAGAAGAACCAAATGGTCAAATACATTCATTAGCACTAGGAACAACTTACTAAGGTAAACCAAGATATGAGGAGATTGGCTATAGAAAATAGAAATATCTCTATAGAGGAGTTTTGATTCATTTCCTAAAATACCATCATTGAGATCATTGCCTAAAAGAATAAGGCCATGAAATACAAGAAAGTGAAGAATCACTATAGAAACTAGGTCAAAATGCTCAAGGAGATCAATGAGAAAGAAATCAAATTAGTAAAGGCTAAAGTAAACGAAGCCCTCCAACAACTCCAACAAAGAGGAAACGTATGATAATCCATCTTTGATGGTCTTAATATCTATAATCAAGTAGAAATCTACCTAAAGGAATTCTAGATCAAAGAGATGATGGAATACAAGGAGTTAGCCAACCTTCGTTATGAAAACCTAACAATGCTAAGAGTAGGTAGTCCAAGATTAGAATTAGAAAAGTAGGTGATTAGCTCCTGCCTTTTCTATGAGACAAAGTTCAAGCTCCACAAAGACACAAAATAGAAGTTGAAAGTTGGTATAGGGATGACACCTCAATAGACCCCAATGGGATCCAATCCAAATTTTCCTTATATTAAGAAAACCTTTAAATTATTAAGAAAATAGTACATCAAAAATGGGAAGCCAAGCTCAACTCACAACTCTCCCAAGGATCTTAGAGGTTGCACTTGTCCCCTGTCAATTCTCAATTGGTTACCATGGAGCCAAAGCTCAAGACAAGACACTTAAAGAAGATTTCCTTAATCTCTCTCAAGTTCTCTTCCTTGTCTCTCACTCAATTTTCATACACAAACTCTCCTTCCTCAAGAGCTCTCTCTTGCTTTTGATATTTTGGTGGTGCTCTACACCCTCCAAATATTTTCTACCCATACCTCTTGGTATTTGATTCCACATACTAATATGAAACACATATCATAATTGTATTTAAAACAAGATAAGAAAAATCCTAGAAAATCTTCCCAAAGCTTTACTTGAAGGTCTTCCATTGTTTTCCATACTCTCTTACCTCTTTCCACTATTTCTCATCATTTCATACCTCCTCCTACTATTTCCTAAATTAAAATAGCCACTTTTAGAATTTTTCTTACTGATTCAGGTTGTCTTTGACCTTTCCAAGATGTCTCTAAGTCAACCCAACTCTTAGGAAAGATGTCTACTATTTTTACAAAATGTCTCCTACAATGTCCATATGTCTTGCATGAGACGTCTTACCAAGACATTGTGAATGCAACTAAGACATCTTAGATGTAGTTGAGATATCTCACCTACTAGAGCTAAATACAAAAATGCTTGTTTTGAGCATTGGAATCTCCAAATAACTCTAAACAAGTTCCCATAGATCATGAAACCCCCTAAACTCATTAAATTAAGCCCAAAACATCCCCAAACATGGCAAAACATCCATGAGGCATCATCAACAAAGTCAACATAAGAAGACACATGCACTAATAGGACCCACCCCTCCAAGATACATTAAGGATTACACAAAGGTTGGGTGATGTCTCTTGTCACCTCTAGGTCTTAGCCAATACATCTCCTAGCCTCTCAAGATGTCTTCTTCAAGTCCAAAACCTACAAAACATACATGTAGGGTAGAACAAGGGGATCGGAAGAGGTATCTCTACACTAACTCTCCCATCCTTAAAAATTTCATGCTTCATGATCTTTCACAAGCTAGAAGGCACCATGCCCTGATGACTCAAGGTCATCACACTTAGTACAATAATAGAAACTCAATGCATTACAAACATGAGAATGATTATTATCTAATATTTTGGTTTTGAGCTTTCTTTGCTCATAAAGGCTTGTCCTCACGCCCTACCATGCTTTCTTCATCTGAGCATCTTCTTGGAATGCTTCCCTTGCATTCCCATGATGATTCAAACCTACAAGAAATAAAGAATAAGAAAAAATAATTAGGCTTTCTTAATCCAACATCCTTTTCTTGCTTCTTTTTCCTTTTCTTCATTATTTTCTTCTTGGTGTTTGGAAGTCCACCATTTAGATTCCTTTCATCATTAGCATCACCATGTAGACTGCCTTCATGCTAGTAAACCATTTTATAGTCAATACAATCAAATTCATCAATACACTTCATAAATTCATTATTTCTATAATCAATAGCAAGCATCTTCAAATTCTAAAAAATCATATGAATATCAATGTCTTCACTCATATCAATAATGATCTTCTCACAATGACTATCCTAATAATCATCATCATCAAACAAATTATCATTATTAGTCTTTCTCTNTAACCTTATAAAGCCTGTTCCATTAAATGGCCAAATGTGCCAACAAAAGCTTGTGTGATGGATACTAGTTTTTCACTTTAGCTTAGTAGTGGCCTATTCAATGGTAATGATGATGATCATCATCATTGTGGTGATTATGATGGGATCAAGAGTCATGTTATGAATTTT
>MNCI01036104.1:312833-328480 GCA_015680685.1 Gnetum montanum
AATTAGCTGTAAATTCTAGTTACAAACAAGTTGATGTCATTGACATTAATGTACATTATGATAATGGAACAAAAAATAGGTCTTATGACCTAGATGCTACCCTCACAGTTTCTTTTCATCATGCATCATGACTCTTGGGGATCTTTACATCCTTAAACATGTTTTCATAATGAAGTTGATCAAGAAAAAAGAGTGGGTTATAACAACATTAAAATTACAAGTTATTCACATCAATGTTACAATTCCTCCTTAAAAACCTCATAGCTATATGGAATACCCGAGTGAATTATACCATAATTCAATTGCTATTTTAAAGATAACCTAGATTAAAAGATGAACAACATGCAAGTGGATATGTTATGTGTTAGGAAATGAATCAATCAAAAAAAAGAAAAAAAAACAAGAACAGAAAAAACAAGCACACATAGAACACACAAATTTTTCATGGTTAAGCAAGATCGCCACCCATTCATGCCTGCACTAGAGTTTCATTATATATTTTTCATATTATAGTTAAAAGAGAGTGTTGGAATGTTACATAAATATGCATCAAGAAATCATTCGAAATAGAAACAACCAACCCTTCAACTTCTATAACGACCAACCCTTCAACTTCTATAATGGGCAACACTTCAACTTTTGTAATGGTTAACCCTTCAACTTCTAGTACAATGTAATGGTAGAAAACCAAAAATAGAATTTGAACCAGTCATCACATGACTCCAACAATCTCCCACTTGGAGACTGATCTAAAAAAAACTCTTATAACCTTGCTTCTTCCACATACACCATCAACTTCTAGTGTGGTGCCTTCTCATCACTGACCATGGAGGCCTATTAAGGTCATGTAGAGCCTTAGCTTAGCAATGGTGACCACCTTGGTCAACATTTCTACAAGGTTCTTTGACCTAGGAATCGTCCTTAGTAGTAATGTCCCATCATCTATCAACCCACGGATATGATGATAACTAAAGTAAATATGTTTAGATATGGAATGAAAAATTGGATCTCTAGCCAAATGTATGACACTCTGACTATCATTGAAAAGCTTATTTATGTCTTACCCAAATCTCTTAGAAGATCCTTCAACCAAATTATCTCCTTTCTAGCTTATGATATAGCCATATATTTTGCTTCTATGGTTGAGAGAGGAATGCTCTTCTAAAGTTGAGACATCCAACTCATAGTAGTACTACCCATAGTGAAAATATAACCAATGGTGCTCTTCCTGCTATCCAAATCACCTCTCAAATCTATATTAAAAAACCCTATAGAGTAATGCTAATCCTTTTAAAACCAAGTGTTATACCTAAAGTTCCTTTCAGATATCTTAGGAGCCACTTTACAGCTTACCAATGCTCCCTTCCTGGATCATACATGAACCTACAAACAACTTCCACTACATGTGCTAGGTTAAGTTAGGTACATATCATAGCATACATAAAACTTTCAAATAAAATAGAGAGAAAATAGTGTTCCTTCAACTTCAAACCCTTCAACTTCCAAGGAATGGCTAATCCTCCAACTTCCAGGAAATGACCCTTCAACTTCCAAGGAATACAAAGGAACAGTAGTAACCAAAAAATAGAATTTGGGTCACCATGTAAGAAAGCATTTTTGACATCTAATTACTTTAGATGCAAATCACTAGTAGCCACAACACTCAACACTAATCTAATGGTAGTCAACTTTACTACAGGAGAGAAAATCTCTATGTAGTCAATTCCTCTTTTCTGTTGGAAATCCAATAACTACTAACCTTACCTTGTATCTTTTGCTACCATCATGTTCTACCTTGATCCTATACATCCCCTTATTCTGCAATGCCCTCTTTCCTTCTGGCAACTTAGTCAATGTCCATGTCATATTCTTTTGGAGTGACTTCATCTTATCTCTCATAGCCAACTCTCACTTAACATGATTTCTCACTTGCATTGCTTCATCAAAATATTATGATTCACTAGCATCATTCAAAAGTAAATAATGTAACAATGGAGAGCACCTATCTCTGGGCTTTTGAGTTCTAGCAAACCTTCTCAACTGAGGCTCTAGTATAATTATTTCTAACTCAACTTCACCTTCATCTTCAGCTATTCTATTTCTAGGATTTTCTTGAATCCTTCCAAATACATTCCTCTCAAATATCTCTTCCAATTCAACCTTCTTTCTTTTGTTTTTCTACTTACCTACAATATTAAATTCTAATATGGACCTATCCTTGTACACCACATGTTCATCAAAAGTGACATCCCTATGCCTTATAATTTTTCTATTTTGATCATCCTAAAAACAATAACTAAAATCATCAGAACAATAGCCAATAAAATAACATTTCTTAGGTTTAGCATCAGGTTTATCTCAAAGATCAGAACCCAAGTGCACATATGATAACCAAAAACTTTTAAATGCAAGAAGTTTACTACATTTTTTGACCATTCCTTCTTAGGTATCTTAAAGTCTAGTGGAACTGAAGGTCATTGATTTATGAGATAGGTTATTGTGCTAACTGCATCTGCCCAAAACATATTTGGTAGTCCAAAAGATATCCTCATGCTTCTAGCTCTTTCATTCAAGGTCCTATTCATTCTCGCAACAACACCATTCTGATCTAGTGTTCTAACAACTATCTTAATCATTCTAATCTCATTCTCAGAACAAAAAGCCTTGAACTCTAGACTATCATACTCTCCTCCACTATTGAACCTCAAACACTTGACTTTCAAACCAATTTGGTTCTCCACTTCTACCTTCCACCTTTTAAATGTAGAACACATTAGATTTATTTTTAAGAAAATAAACCCATACCTTTCTACTGGAATAGTCAATGAATGTGACATAATAGCACAAGCCATGAAGGGAACTCACTAGATCTAGTCCCCATACATCTGTATGTACCAATTCCAACTTCTCGATCTTTGATGTTGTTCCAACTTTTGAGAAACTGACTCTTTTTTTCTTTCCATAAAGACATCTTTCACATAAACCAACATCAATAAACTTCAAGTCTAGTAATCTCCCTTGTGACGTCTACGACTTCATTTCCTTTTCACTCATGTGATCCAACCTTCAATGCCACAACATTGACATTGATTATAAATCCACCACTGACACTATGTCTTTTATTTCTAAAGTGGTGTACAATGTTTCCACCTTATTTCTCCAAGTAATGATTAAATTTCCTTTAATTATTTTCTAGGATCCACCTCCAAATACTATATTGTATCCTTTAGCATCTATCTAACCCATAGAAATAAGGTATTTCTTTAAACCTAGAACATGTCTAACATTCTATAACTTTAGTTACTTCCCATGGGTAGTCTTTATATAAACATCATCCTTCCCCACAATGTTTAGTGGCTCATCATTTTCAAGATAAACCTTTCCAAAATTGCCAACAACATAGTTATTAAATAGTTCTTTAGAAGAAGTAGAGTGAAATGATTCACTTGAATCAAGAATCCAAGATTCAATACCATTGTCCAGACAACAAATTAGGACATCAATAATTTCTTTAGAAACTACATTTGTTAAATCATCATGTTGATTTTTCTTTTCTTTCTTTGGTGTCACGCATTATGTTCTAAGGTGATATTTTTTATTGCAATTTCAATAGGTGAAATTATTTTGATCTTTGAATAAACTTCTTCCCTTAGACTTTGGTTTTTCATGGCCCTAATTTTGTCCTTACTAAAGACTCCTACCCTTGCCTTCATTACTCAAGGCAAAACCTAAAGATTCACCTAACTCCTTTCTGTGTATATCCTTACTAAGAATTAGATCTTAAACTCCAGACACCTTTAGTTTTTGATCTCTTTATGAACTACTAACTATAGTCACCATTGCAAATCAACTATCAAGTGGTGATGATAACAGGATCAACACTTTGATCTCATCATCAAAGTCGATTTTCACAAAACTCAACTGGCTCATGATTACATTAAACTCATTGATGTGATTTGTAACCAATGCACCTTCAAACATCCTTAGATTGAATAATCAGCACATCAGATATACCTTTTTTGAGGCAGATGGCTTCTTGTACATATCTAATAAGGCCTTCATCAAATCTCGAGTAATGTTTTCATTGAAGATATCGAATGCAATGTTCCATGATAATGTCAAACAAATCACCTCAAGATCCTAGTGATTTAACAGTTTCCAATTCTCTTTTCTCATATGATCTAACTTCTTCCACAATAGTGGTTTGTGCAACTCCATCTAGTATAGATAATCTTCGATCTGTGTCTTCCAAAACCAAAAGTCCATCCCATCAAACTTATTGATCCTAGCTTTTCCATCCTTCGATGCCATAGCTTTCACTAATCCTTTGCAAACCTTACTCTAATCCTAGTTTGTTAGGAAAAAAATCAAGCAAAAAAAAAAAAAGAATATGAAAAACTAAGCATACAAAGTTTTCATGGTTCAACAAGATCACATCCCATTAACAGTCGTAGTAGAGTTTCATTATATATTTTTCATATTATAATTACAAGAGAGTTTTAGAACATTACATAAATATACATCAAGAAACCATTTGTAACCTAAATAGCCAAACCCTTTAACTTCTCTAATGGTCAACCCTTCAACTTCTGTAATAGTCTACCCTTTAACTTCTTGTACAATGTAATAGTAGAAAACTAGAAATAGAATTCAGATCAGTTGCCACATGAATCCAACATTACGATGGGGTCTTGAAAGGTCATTATGCTTGTAGGACTAGCCTTCAAGAGGAAGTGGAAGAACAAACACAAGGTTGAGGGTAAGCATTTTGACAAGCCCAACATCATTAGCGGTGCTAATGTTTAGGTTTTTTGGGAGAAATTTACAAGATACTTTGAAGTGAAGTTAAAGGAGGTTAAGCTATGGGAAGGGTACTATGTGATGGATCTTGTCAAAGTTGTGCACATGGGAAATAAGAATACAATTTATGTGTGTGCTATCTTGGGCTCTATTTATAATGGAGAACTTAATGATGGAAAGATCCTAAATTGCCTACTTGAGCAAAAAATAGATGCACAAGGTGGAACACTTTGATCCACATGAATGCAACAAGTAGAGGATTTGTGGCATCATCCATATACCCAGAGCTTGAATGGGATTTCAAGCTACTCCTAGTGAGAAGAATCAACATTAGCAACTATAAATACAGGCTATTCTATGCTAGAAATTAGTAGCAAACTTTCTAGAAGCTTTCATCTTTCACATAAACTACTTGGGCTCTAATCAGCCCACATTCCCTTCAATTTCTCCAAGGGATCTAGTCAAATCATCATCTAGTATTACTAGTTTCTCAAGCTCAACTTCCACCGCTACAAAAGCATCATTGCCAGTTGTGCCCAAAATGCCAAAATGCTCATGGAATGTTTTCACAAAATGACACTATTCAACATTCTATCTAAGCCCGTTGGCATTCCTATCATGGAATTTTTACTAAAAAAGAACAATAATTATGGTTACGATGTGTATGTGATTTCCGATCATCTAATGAGATTTAGATGGGTCATTTCAGTTTCCATCATGGTGCCTAATGCTCATCATGTGTTCCCGCTATGCATCATGGTAAGGAAGGAATTCAACAAGACTCTCTACGATAGACTTGCTCATTACATATTGTTTGTTCTCCAAGATTTGGACCATCTTCATCATCCTCAACTTCGTGTTCCTACAAAAATCCTAATTGAAAATGCTTGTGATGTTCAAGCTAAGGCTGAGGTCAAGATTGAAGCTATTCATGATAGTGGTGATGTTGTTATTGATGGTGGTGGTGATCCTTCAATGGTAGATGCTTCCAAGTAATTGCTGGATAGAAGTCCTTACTTTCAAAAATTTCTTCTTTTTTTTTCAAGTTTCTCTCCTACATTGATGTTAAACTATAAGCAAGCATCTATATCAAGAACAAATACAACTTTTTGTCAAGCAAGGACTCTCCTTCAATGACCTCATTAATCTTGCTAGCACACACACCATTGGGCAGGCCCATTACACTAGGTTCTGAGCCCACATTTGCAAGGATAGCATCCACAGTTTTAATAGAAACTTCCATGTTGTCCCACCACCAAATACAGGTTAGCAAGCAATGGGAAAATCATTGGAGTTTTCTTTTTGAAATTGTTGATTTTCATAGTAGTGCATTTATTACATAATGCTGAAGAAATCTAGGGCAAAAAGCCAATAAGGTATAAGGTCATCCAATGGTTGTTATGGTATAATTTGGCATATCTACAACCTTTCAAAAAAAAATAATACAATTATTTTATAAGAAAAAGAGAGGATAGTTATTCAATGTCTTGTATGTATTGGACATGTGTTAGTTATAACTTTTATTTCTATAGTAATTATAACTTCCCCTATAGTAGTTATAACTTCTATGATAGTTATAACTAATTCTCATTAATTTATATTGTGGTTATAACTAACTTTCATAGTGGTTATAACATACTTTAGTTTTCCATAATAATTGTAACTACCCAGAAGCCAATATAAAAAGAGCTTCAAGGGTAGAATAGGAGGGGGGAAGTCAAGAAGGCATATTGAAGATTACTTGTAAGAATGGCTTGCTAATTGCATCATCAATTTAGATACTTTTTAAAAATGTTGTAAGTTCTTTTCTTTTCATTTTCTCTTAGTTGCTTAACTAATAGTTTGGATAGTTCTGTGCTTAGCATTTAATTTTGAGGTTTTCTGATTCCTCTTATAGCTCTATTCTTGTGTAATTCTAGACTTCTATTTAGTTGTCATATAAGTGCTTATGTTGTCTTTTGAAAAGCATCTTGAGCAATTTAATAGTAAAGTTGCTATGAAATTGCTTGCTTGAGTCTAGAGGGTTTAGAAAATCTTTGATATTTTGAGTTGACTTAAAATAGCTTCAATTTTTAAAATTCTTTTCCTTGATGTTTCAATAATGAAATTGTTAAGTATTTTATAATAGCCCTATTATTTGCAATTCTTGAAAACTATTTAACTAGCCAAATAATAGCTTGTATTTTATTATTTAAAAAGAGTTTTGGTAGTTTAATGACAATGTCTTTTACAAAATTTCTTGTTGAGCTTAGATGGGTTGGACAATTTATAACTCTTTAGATTGAATTGGAATAGCTTTATTTTTAAGTGTTTTCTCTTGTTCAATTTATCTCTCTTAAATGTTCAAGATTTCACACAAATCTGCCTTTCTTTTTTCTTCTCTTTTAAAATTCATTGAATCTTGCTCTATTTCTATTTATCTTGTGGATCTTTCTCTCTAAGAAAAACTAGGAGCAAACTTCTACAAAATTATGCTTAAGCATTTTGATTAATTTTTATTTGTTTCAAGCAATGTACTATAGGGACTATTAGACTAAGTGACTTGACAAAATAGAAATCTTTAATGACTCACAGTATTCAACAAGGTTAGCTAAATTTCTATTATAATAGCCAATTACAATTTCATACACAAACCCAAGTATTTCAACATTCATAACAACAAACAAAAATTTGTGCATAGTTTTCTCTATTGCCACTAAGTTTATTTAGAGGTATCTGGGCCTTGGTATTTCCAAAGATCATCAAACACTTAAACTAAAGTTTTAAGGAACACCTTTGTTTCCCATGATGCCAGTCCCAAGACCCAAAGAAAATGTTGGTAATCCCAAATGGTCACCAACAGCTTCAAAATAAGAGATATTAGTATCATCAATAAGATAAATCTCACCCTGACCTACCTCTTCATGGCTTCTCCCATCCATCTTTGGTTCAACTTGATCTTTAACATCTTGTTGTCCAGTCTCATCAAATCTTCAAGGTTCAAGATTCCAAATGGAAGTTCCTAATTCCAATGACTTATCCTCTTTAAAAAAATCATTAACAAGTTCTTCATTCCATTTTAGAGCTACCAACTCAAAAGCTAAACTCTCCTCCATGTCCTTAACATTAGTTTCATCAAAAACATCATCAAAGCAATCATTCCTTTACACATCTTATCTAGAAGACTCATCTCTCTCCCATGAGATAGCCTTAAATTGGCTTAGAATCTCAATTCCCTTACCACAAGGTATAGAACAACTGAAAAAAATGAGTATCATACCTTTTAGTGCTATGCTTGATCCTCCTTGAAGAATTTGCTTAATCTTTTCCACTCTTTTTACTTTGATCCTTCACCTTCCATGACTTATGAGGTAGGAACTCTTTTTGATTAACAACATATATCATCTTAGACTTTTAAGATCTCTTAATTTCTTTGATGATGCACTTAGTTCCTTTCGTTGAAATCCTTAAGTATTGAGCACTCCTTTTCTCAATAACAAATACTTGAGAACTCTCTTTCTCATTAATTTCTGCTTCATCAAAGCCTTCATTTTTCATCCCTTCTTGATGGCTCAAAGATATTCTCTCAATTCTCCTTAAAATATTTTCCAAGTTAATCTTAAATTTCTTCATATCCCTTCTTGATATTTCTACAAAGCCTTGGTGCTTGTGGATCTTTACTTTGAGAAGGACTTCTTGCTTTTCAACCACAAAAGCCTTAAAGAGGTCCTTGAACTCTTAACATTCTTGTCTAAGCTCTTGATTTATCTTCTTCTTAAGAATCATATCTAAAGCAATATGAATAATATCAAAAATAAATTGCACAAATATCCACAATAATGTTCCTTTCATTTAAATAAAATATCAAGCTTTAATATAAAAGTGTGGAAACCTCAAAATCATCACTTCAATACCAATTTGGTGTAGGGATGGCATCTTAGTAGACTCCAATAAAATCCAATCTGCAACTTTCAAGTAGATCTAGATTAGAAAATAAGAAAAACATAATAAAATGGAAAAATATCCTTTATATTATGAAAATTTTCAAATTATAGAGAAAATAGTACATTGAATATGAGGAGTCAAGCTCAACTCACAACTCTTCCAAGAATTTTAGAGGTCACACTTATTACCTCTTAATTCATAATTGCTCACCTTGGAGCCAAATCTCAAGACAAGATACTTATAAAAAATTCCTTCAGCCTCTCTCAATTGCTCCCCCTTATATCTCACTTAATTTCCTTGCACAAGATCTCCTTCCTCAAGAGCTCTCTCTTGCTCTTGATCTTTTGGTGGTGCTCTACATCCTCCTAAGATGTTCTATCCATACCTCTTAGTATTTTCTTCGACACACTAATATGAAACACACATCATAAATATATAAAAAAAAGATAAAAAATCCTAGAAAATATTCCCTAAGTTCCACTTGAATATCTTCCACTATTTTCCATACTTTATTACCTTATTTTGATGTTTCTCAAATTGGAATAGCTAATTTTAAATGTTTCCTTGCTCATTTGGATCATCTCTAACCTTCCCAAATGTCTTTGAGTTAGTCCAATTTTAGAAAAATATGTCTACTATTTTCCCAAGATGTCTCTTCCAATGTCAAGATGTCTTTCATGAGATGTCTTGTCTAAGACATATTAGATGTAGTTGAGACATCTCATATGCTAGGGCTATAAACAAAGATGTTATTTTTGAGGTTTGGGACCTCTGAATGCCTCCAAATAAGTTTCTATAGATCTTCAAACCCTTTAAACTCATCAAAATGAGTCCAAAACATCCCTAAACATGCCAAAACATCCAAGAATTATCATTAATAAAGTTAACACAAGAAGACACATACACTAATAAGACACATTCCTTTACGATACATTGATAATTATGCAAGGGTTGGGTGATGTCTCCTATCACCTCGAAGTCTCAAACAAGATGTCTTCTTCAAGCTCAAAACCTATAAAACATACATGTAGGATAGAATAAGAGGATCGGAAGAGGTGTCCCTACACCAAAAATGACCAACATGAAGCTTGAAGTTCTAAAGAGAAAGTTTACAAATCAAAGATCAATTGCTAAGAACTAGGATAGAATAATAAATAACTACCATGAACTATAAATCTTATCTATATGTTTGAATTCAAATGTAATTAGTTTGTAGTCTAGTTTATCAATATGAAGGAAATGATTCTAACAATGCCATGGCCATGAGATATACCAACACTAGCTCATCTAGGTAAAGCCACCTAGATCATTCACGACCCATGAAGTAAGGAGGAGAAAATAAAGGCACTCCTAAACACCTTCAAATTTTTAGTAGCAACAAGATAGCCTCAACTACCGATAGGACTGGGACATGATGAAGAACCCTCCACATCATAGAAGCCTTTGCATCTAGGCATGATGTAAATAACTCATCCCAATTCATCTACATTTCATTACGCTAAGTATCTACCACTTTTGTAAAATGTCTAGAAAATGTTTATAAATGTATAGTCTTTTTGTAACCATATGGATATCTATGTCACATAGCACTGAAAGTTGAGTCTTGTGTTAGTCACATACTTTCCAAATTTTGTAAATAACTTGATCCCAATTTTGTGACCTAAGGATATAAGCTTTTAGTTATTTGTGGGGGTATAGTAAAATATTATTTTTAGGAAACTACATCGATGCATTCCTATTGATGTAATCCCATTGATGCATGGTTGTTGATGCATCCATGGATGTGTTGGTACATATGTGTGAATGTTGTGTCACAGAATATCTATATATATGAACACGCCATTTGCTTTGCGACACCAATTGATTAGTAGTGTAGATAAGCTCTTGTAATTTCTTTCCAAGGGACTTAGTCAAATTTCCTTCTAAATGCCCATAGTATGAATTGAATTAATTGTATAGAAATTTATTCAAGTGCAAGATGTACCTAGATACTTCTACATGATGATAATAAAATCAATATATCTTTTCTCCATTAGAGCACTTGGATTAGCATTTATTTTTTAAAGAATTGCACTTAGAAATTGAATATTTATTTTCATAATAATGTAAGTGCAACCACTTTAAGCATAATATACTAATTCTTGATAATCCCAATATTGAATACTTGGCACACCCAAAAATAAACACTTGGTAATCCAAAAATGCTAGTATAGGTTTAGGATGTGTATAGAAAGTGGAAAAGGATGCTCTATGTTTACAATAGCTTACATTACCTTTAATTGCATAGTAAGCTACAATTTAATATTTTAATCACTATTAATTTAATATTTTAATATTAAAAAATAATAAAAATATACACATATTACACCTTAGTTGTATTAACATACTAATAAAATTAACACAAGTCTCAATTGGGAAGACAATGATAAGCAACATCAACACCTAATTCTCTAAAGTACTATATGCCCAAGGTTCCATGGAATTCAACCAGATCACATGTACAAACTTTGTGACTCTTATGGTTGGGTGTAGGGGATACTCACCACTCATCATCTATGATAAAAAAATTTAAGTTCCTACTCCACTAGCCTACCTTTACCTCCATATTCTTCACGACTCCCAGGCATTTGATTAGGTAGAACTTGGCTAACTTAGAGAATGTTTAAGTAGTTTTGATGCATAAATTAAAGATGCAAAACATTTATTGTGAAACAAAGTTATAACTAACATTTTTTTCAACTAAGACATCCACTTTGTTTGATGGAAATTGCATCAAAACCATGTGTACTAAATGTAAGTGGATTCCTTGCTTCAGCTACTCTCTTAAATATTCTATTGAATTGTTAACAAAATTTATGAGATTTTTTCCATCACACTAAGGATCTTAATTTCTTATTCATTTTGATTCACCTTGGTTACAAATAATTAAGCACATGGCTAGTACTTAAGAGCATTTAACTATTGGTAACCATTTGAACCCCATTTAGCTAGTTGTCAATTGGGATTTTAAGCATAATTCCAAAAAATATAATTTCATATGCATATGAAGCATGTTATAAAAGTGTATCTTAGATGATTAATCATGAATCCTCCAAAGTATAGGTGCTTCACCTTGAACTTGTTATGATCTATAAGAGCTAGACACTTTTCATTACATTGGTAAGAATATTGAGAATCAAGAGTAAATATGAAATGTGAACCCCAAAATCCATCATTGAAATTTAGTCCTCTAGACTTCTAAAATTCACCATCAAAATTTTTACTATTTTTAGATGCATCTACAAAGTTCTTTTCTTCCTTTTGAGCTTAAAAATTGATCACTAATCTCATAGCTAATTTAAGAAACTCCCTATATTGCATCATCTTGTGAGTTTTATTCTCCTGCTAGGCCAAACATTTTAGGTCATTGAAAAAGACATAGAATTTGATCTCTTCATTCATAACAAGAATTTATAAGACTAACTTCTAGTACTCCTTAATGATATCCTCTATTTTCTTGGTCTACTGAAGTTCTTTCAACTTTATCCAAGATTTTTTAATATAAATACCTAGGTAGAAGTTCTTAATCAAGGAAATTTCAAATTTTTTTGATGTCTCTACTAATCTTCAAGAAATCACAAATCTTATCTTCTAGAGGATGTGAAACTACTACGAGAAACTTTCCCTAGAAATTTGGAAATTATACTAAATTTGAACTACATAGAATACTCATTCATTTCTATAAACCACTCCATTTCAAAGAGGAAAACATATATTAGCTTGTCATCTTAATCTTTTGTATAAGTTTTGAATTCTTTATTCTAAAATCTGGGTGTATCCAAAATCAAATGTGACTACTTTTTCTTGTACAACTAACTAGTCCTTAAGTTTCTTACTTCTAGCCTTGAGCGTCTTAGTCTTAGCCTCTAGGATTAGCAATCTTTGTGAGATGTCCCTAAAAAATACTTGGATGTCATCAACAAAATCCGTCATTTCCTCCACATGATTCTATAACATGAAATTTTGAGTCATGCTAATTATGTATTGAACATCTAAATTTACCTCCTACAAGTATGACACATCCATTTTATCTACAATATTATGAATCATTTTCATCTATTCAACAATTATTAAGTAGTTAAGAATTATACTATCAACCTTTAATAGAAAGCTTCATTGCTATTATACCTTTTAAAGAGGATCATCATCATTCCTCTTAGGAAGGTACCTCCTCATTTCCATTTAGATATTTGCATTTGAGCATCTTCTCATGTACTTATCATACAAATGTTCTTTCATATTATCATTCCCAACTAGCTTGTTCATTGCTAAGAAATTCAGCTTCCTTTATTCTTCTTCTTGTATGTCATGATAAAATACAAATAATGAGTAGCAAATTACATTTACAACTCACAAACCAACACTAGTCCTAAATCAAAAAACTTAGCTTTGTTATCAATTGCTATAATGTCATCCTTAAAAAGTATTACACAACATCATGCAAGAGTCCTAAATTCGCAATGCAAGAAGGAAAAACTTATCTTAGTGAGTACAAAACCTACAAGCGTAACATAAGTGCACACAATTTGTTAGTTCTATGGTTAGATATGTAGCAAGTACATCTTACATAATCATATACTCAACAAGACCAATGTGCAAAATGACACATCTTATCGATGGAACAAAGATTCTTTACCCTTTTGGGTGATAATACTATATTTTGGATGATCCCATGGTAGATAAAATAGAAAATAATACCATGAGAAACCTTCTCACTCAATCCAAGTTGAAGTAGAAGCAAGCTTTATGGTTAAGTTTGTTATAAAAATTTAAAACTCAATATGTATATTAACTAAGTAGAGAGAATGTTGTGGTAGAAGTTTTAAAGAAACATCTTTAGTTGTGTTTGATGGAGATTATGGATCAACCCAATAGCTCTTGGGTGATGGTTGATCATGAACTCCAAAAGAAAATTAAGAAAAGATTACATCATGATTAGTACACTCAAGAGTCATTGAAGCCAGGGTGGAAATGGATCATATTTTATAAAAGTGCAAAGCTTTATTATGTTCAAGAAACATTAAATCTATGTTCCAAATAAGGTTATATTGTGTTTCCAAATCATTGATGAATCTCATAGCATCCTATTCAGAGGTCATCCAAGGCACAAAACAACAACGGTGTTAATGGAAAGAAGTTTACAATAATCTAATCTAAGATTGATATGAAAAATTCGATGTTGACTTGTCTAATTTTCCAAAAAAAAAATTCTAATAAGAGACTAGGTGTTTTGCTTTATGCCATGAAGATTTGAAAGCTTTCTTGAATAATTTTTCTATGGATTTCATCACCTAGCCCTTCATAGTATGGGAATTTTCTAGCATTCATATAGTTGTGAATAAGTTTTCTAAATAGGTCATTTTCATTTCATGTTCCATATCTTACATAGAAAATAATGTAGTATTCTTTCCTTTTGTGACCATGTGGTCCACTATTTTGGACTACCAACAAGTATTATTTCATATCAAGACTTCCAGTTAACAATGAATTTTTGGCATAAGTTGTTTGAAATAATGGGTGCAGACTTAAGGATGTCTTTAAGGTATCCTTAGACAAATGAATAGATAGAATAGATGAACATGGTTTTGAAGAAATACTTAGGGCAATTCATTTGATTTAGTAACAACATTTAGAAGTCCAAGGTCATAGGATTCTCTCTAGTAGAGTTGGCATTGAAGAGGGAACCATTAGTATCTAAACTACTAAAAACCTCAAACTTGTATCTCAATCCTTTAGCTAATAAGTTTGTAAACTCCTATGTGGATTCTATCTAGGTATCTATGCTATACTTCTAAAATTCTAATAGTAAGCAAAGACCATTTGATTTTTATGTTAGAGTGAGCTCTTTTGAGGATTGTGAAGGATAGATGAGGCCAAACAAGGAGGCAAGTCAAAAGTTATTAAGGAACTATGATGAACTTTTCAATGTCCTTGCTTATGTTAACCTAATTGCACAAAAGCTTTAGTTGCTAGCATATTTGATAAAATATCATCTTATGTTTCATGTTTCTATGTTGAAAAATTTCAACCTAGGAGATGTCGATCTAGCAACATTGAGATCTCAAGGGCCTTCAAACATTAAAGATATAAAATAATAATAGAATCAATTCTAACATAAATATGCATACAACTCATTTTTATCTTAATTAAAAGATGGAGTTTTGGGTACACTAAAAAGATACATCCTCATAGGAGGATACTTGGAAGGAGTGTCAAACTCTTAGAAACAAGCAACTATTCATTATGAACTTGTACACAAAGAAGCACATTGATCTATCTTTGTGAATGTATGAGGGTGGGTGACCTAGTACTACCATCTTCCAATGGGAGTTATAATATTACCTATAAATAGAAAAAATGATAAAATTATGATAGGTTGGATGCCAATAAGTGGGTTCAAGTTGGATAATTTCTGAGGGATGAAAAATTAGTATGACTTTCCCTTGAATTAAGGAGTTGGATAATGTCATAATGAAGCTAAAGTCCCAATGATATGTACATATGCTAGTGTTAGACTCTATTAGGCATGAAAAGTAGTTTCCTCAAGGTATGAAGTAGTCTCCCCTTAGTCATAGAGGATCAACTTTATACTCTCATATCACTACTATAGTTAGAGGACCAACTCGTATATCAAGTGAGTATATTTTACTTTAAGCAAAAAGGTTGGTATAAATTTGTATGAAAAAGAAAAAACCATTTGTTTCTTAACATAGGTTATGCAAACATTTCTAAGCATTTTTTGGATGTCAATTTTATTTAAAAATTCTTGCTTTATATTTAAATAACCCTAGCCATTTGACCTTCTTATCTATAACTATCAAAAGAATTTTTTGTTATTTGATTACCCTCAATATCCAATGTGCTCTGCACGTTTGAAAAAGTGT
>MNCI01036106.1:17471-38947 GCA_015680685.1 Gnetum montanum
TGGTCTAATACAAGCTAAGCAAGGAGTTAAAGAATCAATTAGAGATTTCAATATTAAGTTTCAACGAATTTGTGGACTCTTTCAAAGACAATATAGGCCATCAGAAGAAATGCTTAAGGAAACTTACCTTAAGGCTGTCAACCCCAACATTTCGATTTGGTTAAGGAGAACTCCAAACATGACTATACTAAATGACTACTTCAGCGAAGCTATACAGTTAGAAAAATAGCTGAACTTGAATCCTGAAGAGAATATAACGATTCAAAAAAGAGAAGAAATAGTTATGATTCCTAGGCAAGATTTTACTCAATTTAAAGCTTTACCAGGTCCATCTCATGTTAAGATAGAGCAAGAACATGAAATAGTGGGATCTGAAAAAGGACAATTAATGAGAGATATGTCTAACAAAATAGTGAAGCTTGAAAAAGCATTGGCAAGAGTAAATATCAAGGAAGAAAAGAAAAATAGAAAGCATAAACATCAAGACACTAAGTTAGTAGAAGATGAGGATGAAAGTGATCTTATTATGTCCAACTTTCTTGATATTGAATCTGATAATGAGTTATCTAGTGTTCATTATGCAAGTAAATCTTCTAGCAATGGATCTAGTGATACTTCTTCTCTATCAAGTTCTGAAGAAGATATGTCTTCAGATGAAGAATGCAATAACAATGAGGAAAATGGATATAGTCTTCGATCAAAGGAAAGACTAACTACTTCTAGACCCCCAAATATTATTACTGATCCATCTACTAAGAGAAAAGCTTTTGAGCCAAGTAGAAGGGATAAGAATAAAGGTAAAGACAATCAAGTGGAGCAAAGCACTCCAAATCAGTCTTTTAATAAATGGATAAAGAGATCAAGCTTCATTGGTGATGGAGAATATGATTTGATAGAAGACCTTAAACATGTCAAAGCCAATATTAGCCTCTATCAGTTGCTTCAAATAGGAGATCAGCAAAGAAAGGCTTTAGAATTCATTAAAGGTAAAAGGAGAGCTAGAGAATCAGAGTTAAGTTATGTGTCTAACAATGATGAAAAGTTAAGGACTTCGTATGACAAGGAAGCTCCTCCTTTCCTTTTGACAATGAAATTGAAAGATAAATACTTACACAATTGTTTGGTTGATTCTGGAGCTACATCTACTATAATGCCATTATCTATATGTAAGAGAATTGGTTTGATTCCTGAAAAATCAAATAGAAAGATTTTTCAAGTGTATAAAAGTAGAGTGAAGATTGTGGGTCAATTACCAAATGTTCTATTGGAAATTGCTTCTGAACCCCGCATCAGAAGTAGAGTAACTATTCAAGTGGCAGACATACCAGATTCGCATAGTCTCTTATTGAGTAGAAGTTGGAGCAAGAATTTCTCAGGTTACATATCAACAGATTATTCTCACATGTGGCTACCTTGGAAAGGAAAACCAAATTAAATATACATCTATAGTGAACCTTTCATGATTGATAACATTACTTCAAATGGAAAAAGTAAGATGGTTGAAAGGGGAGGTGCTGAAAACAAAATTTGTACACTCCAAGAAAATGAGAATTCATTTGAGAAAGAAGGTGAAAGGATTGCTGAAGATAAATCTCAAGAGGATCAAGCTGAAAACTCCAAAAAGCCAAAAAGTAATAGAGAGATTGCTTACGAGAGGGTTAGAGATATGAGGATTCCTACCAGCAGAATCCTCCCCATTCTCTTCCCATAGTTCATGAATAAAGGACTTAATAATGTACAGTTTGTTTGTTTTCTTAGGAATGAGGTTTTTATCCCATCACACCTTATGTTAAAAGAGAATTTTCCTCCAAAAAGATTTATCAGTTCAGATGTAAAAGTTCAATAAAAGCTTCAGTACAGTTCAATTTTAAAATGAGGCTACATAAATCTCTTTATGCTTTTAAAGGGAGTAGAAATGTTGGCACATTTTGGCCATTTAATGGAGTGGGCTTTATAAGGTTATGGTGATTTTTGAAAAATTTAAAAGAGATTGTTGAGATTTTGTTTCTTCACCTTGAAGTCTACCATATTTATTAAGACAAGCTTTTGCTAATTGGTTCACATCCACAAAGGCATGGTTGAATGTCCCAAAATCTTAGAGGCCTTGTCCAACTTGCATCCTTGAACCAACCAATCCACAAAGGTTGTAGAGCCTCCTTCCAAGGACCATGTTGTCCATATGCAAAAATCTTACCATTCCATGGGATTTCATTCCTTGTTGGCATTCGGACAAAAACGAAACCTTAAATTATCATTTAAAAAAAGGCCTATCCATGGGAGTATGCTATACAATAAACTAGAGCACAAAAGCACGCAAAATCAAGGAAATTAAGGGTCGTGGCACTGAGGGGACACCGATAGGAGGAACTTGGTTTTCTTGGAATCACTGGAACCATCTATACATGTGAGGGAGCTTAGACCTCAGGACAGATTTCTTATATTCGCATCGGATGGCTTATGGGAGCAACTTTCAGATGATCAGGCAGTTGACATTGTGCACAATAATCCACGAACGGGTATCGCAAAAAGGTTGGTTAGAGCTGCTCTCGAATGTGCAACAAGGAAGTGGGAAATGAGATATTCAGACCTTAGAGAGATTGAGAAAGGCATTCAATGCCATTTCCATGATGACATTACAGTAATTGTGATTTACTTGGACCATCATTCAAAATTATCTGGGAAGAATAACCGTGATTTACCTTGTTTAAATATTTGAGGTTTACACAAATTTGCTTTCTTTTCTTTTCTACTTATTTCCATCGAATCTTGCTCTATTTCNNNNAACAAAATAGGAAATTTTCAACAACTCATAGTACTTGGCAAAGTTGGCTGAATCTCTTTAAAGTAAGTCATTTGTAGTTTACACACAACGCAATCGTTACATTTCTCACAACCACACACCGCAACAGCACACACACATACTCACATTAACTACTGAGTTTATTTGGAGGTATCTGGGCCTTGGTGTTGCCAGAGACCAGCAGGCACCTAAATCCTGTTCGAGGACACTCGTTCGCGATCGCGTCCCAAACGGTCGCCAACAGTATAGACACTATGCTAAGGTCACATGCAAGGTCACCTAGACCGCTATCATTGCAGCTATCATTACCGTAGAGGCTAGGATGATTTGAGCTACTTGACATGCAAATGGCATAGCGTATGACCCTTAGGAGGGTTTGGCCATGTGTGATGTGTTAGTGTAACACGTGTTCTGTCACGACGTAATGTTAATCTCTTCGTTAGGGCTAATCACTCTATTTCTATGCTAAGCTAATTTTGCTATGCTATTGGCTTCTAGTTTTTGCTATGCTATGTGCATACAGAGAATTGGTGCTACACTATTTGCTAAAATGCTAGTTTTGCTATGCTATATGTGCATTCCACTCAAACAAGATGCTAACATTTACTATTGTGTTGTGTAGGGTAGTGATAAGGCCAATTTTGATTGTCCTAGAAATTGTAGGGGTCCTATGTTACGTGAGCGAACCAGTGGCCAATGTTCCTCCACCCCATACACGTGTGGAGGAGTAGGTTGTTTGCTTTTAGGAGGGAGCATAGGAGTTCCTACAATTTCTCCTTTGATGCTTCAGTGTGATCATTTGGTCACACCTGGTGGAGGAAGTAGCGGCCGCAATAACAGAAACCCTATTTCCTATGGAAAATAAGGGTTTTCTAAGATTTTTGGCAGATGGGGCAATTAGCAGCGGACAGGGAGAAGGGTCCAGTCAATGCACAAGAAATTTGAGGCGTTTGGCCTGGATCTGGGACATGCCTAAGTATAATTGCTACCATCTCTATAACACTTTGTTTATTACACATCATATGGGAACGTGCCTGAGTATAACGCACTGGTGAGTGAGTTTTGTAGCCATGTTCCACTATGCTATGTAATGTTTGCTACGCTACCCAAATGTTAACAGTGTGTTTTTGTTACCAGGTTTTTCATCAATGAGGAGGGGCTTCACAATGATACGAATGTGTTGACCTTAGCACAGATGGTGCTATGGGAGTTTTCTTTCGCTGAGAATATGTGCGCAGGTGTGATAGGCCAGTGTGGGGGTGAGTACCGAACCTACCCAACTCGATATCCCAGACTCTACAACAAATGCAAGGAGTTCGATTGGTTGGATGAGGGATGGGTACCCTTAACTGATCACTGTTGAAGATGTCTTAGTTAATCTTCCGCCATTCCCATCACTGTTTAAGCTTGGTAAGATAAATAGTAGTCACTACATGTTCAAGCGTCATATTTATTTTTGTGTTTTTTAGGGTTTTTGTGCTAACTGCTTCTGTGCAAACTACTATAGGGGTGAAGAAGTCCTAGGAGGTAACGATGATAACCTCTGGGAACTAGGAGGCCAACATATACTTCAAGTATGGGGAGGTAGATGAGAGCCAATGTTGGATATGCAGCATGGCCTTGGAATCCCTTCTCAAGCATCTTCAAGATGCTGAGCTTATGGATTTGTTCCTGGCCCCGAATCCAAACATCCCTACCACTGAGATGCTCGCTCTAGCGGACTCCTTTTTCGACAAGGAAGACCACTTCTGCACATGTGTACATGGTGTGTGGGTGATCCTTGAGATCAATAACCAGCTATTTGCAAACCTTTTTGGTGTCCCTACTGATGGAATCCTCATAGGGTCAAAGACTAAGAAAGATGTGAACTGTTAGAAGGAGAACATTGAGGAGTGGCTAGGGATTTCCAAAGAGTGAAAGGGGATTCCCATGGAGAAGGTCAGGCCAAGACCTACCAAAGAGGTTTATCTTGTCTTCCGTGCTTGTGCTTTCCCCCAGCTACTTTCCCAAGGAAAGATCCTTGGGATTAAGTAGGCTTGGGTGATGTGGGAGGTCATGAAAGAGGGGGCTCACTAAAACTAGGCTAGGTATCTATGCAAAGGCCTACAAACTGAAATTGTGGTACTTCATAAGAAGCAGCAGTCCCATTTCAATGTGCACTATGCCTTTTACATAGCCTATTTGTGGCATTTTGTGAAGTTTTTGGTAGTCCATGAGAACAGGATCTAGGTTATGCAAAATCGCAATCAGATTTCCAAATCATGGATCTACCAAATCCTCTAGACCACCTGAGCCCAAGATCCCCCAGAAGCTATTGGGGAGTCATTCTCTATGATGACTAAGGATCGGGTGGCCCACAGCTTTCATGGCCAAGATAGTGTAGGAGAGGTGCCCCCTGCTACTACTGGTAGTGTATCATAGGGGAAATGTCTCATCACAGAGATAGTGGCTGCTAAGTCATAGCAAAAGAAGCCTCCTTTAGTTGAGGAAACCCTCCATACGAAAGAAGAAGAGGGGCGGACACTACGGTTCAAGCTACATAGGATGCAACCTCCCATCGGTAAATGCTTTTTCTTATGTTTATTTCCTCGTCTATTTTGTTAATGCTTGCTACGCTATGCAACGCTAAGCAGTGTAGCATAACATAGCACCTACTTTAAGCTAACTTGCTTTAAGCTAATGCAAATATGTTTTTGGCTTCCATAGGAAGAAGAGGAAGAGGAAGAAGGTGACGAAGAGGTGTCGGCCCCCAAGACGGGGATGGAAAATAAAGACATGGAGGCCCTAGTCTCAAAGGAAAGGGCCCTAGTCAAGAGGGAAGGTACTCCTATCATTGGGGAAGGGGATCTTATTGTCAAGGAAAATCCTCCTGCTAATGAGGAGGAAATTTTTCAAGACAAAGAGGTGTCTCCTATGGATGAAGAGGATGTTGGTGCCTCAAAAGGAAAGGCTCTTGCAAATAAAGAAGAATCTTGCATCAACCAGGAAGGGACTTCTGCTGGAGATCCCTTTGTCAAACGCAGTTCAGCATCAGGGGAGTGGATAAGTGCTAAGGATGCTACCATAGTCTTGAGTTAGAAAGGAGGGGAACTTCAATTAGATACTAGTGAGTTTGACAATATATTCAATGATGTGTCGATGGATGATCCCCTTGTTATCACCCCCGAGGGTTCACTAGGTAGGATCCCTCATACTGTCGTTTGCTTTACTCACAGCCTTATCACAGTTCATCTCAGTCATTTCTGACATGTTTAGTTGTATGATAGACACCACTGTTAATGCTGTAGGACCCCCTCTGATTCACATGGAACCATGGGCTGAGACCCCCAACAAGCTTACATTCATGCAAGGGGTCATTGCCAAAATGATTGGCCATCTAAAGTAGGTCAATCCTAAAGTGGGTAAGTAGCTACGCTAGGTGCTTTCGTGTTGCTATGCTAGATGCCTTGAGTTTGCTAACCTTGTTATGCTAATGTGACTGATGCGCTCTTTGTGTGGTAGCGATCAAAAATGTCGACGGCTGAAACACTGAGAGGTCGTCAGTCAGACAGTCTTAACCACAGATCCGCATGATGGTTGTGCTGGATAAAATGGAAACGAGGTGCCTTGAATGGTCTAGTTGGTCAGAAAAGGACTTAATTGGTATCACTAAACCTTTTGCAAACCTGTAACTTGAAAAAAAAATTTATATCATAAAACATTGATTATTATATGCAAGGAAACAAAAATGATGTAAAATGCAATGATATGCAAGAAAATGAAGTAAACTAGAGTTAAGAAATGCACCACTTCAAGTTTATGGCTTTACTTTTTCCAAGTGGATACAATTGGTTGCATGACTCTAGGAAGCATAGAGATCCTGAAAGTAACCAAGTACATTCAAAGCAAGAGAACTATATGCCTGAGCACGGTTTCGAGAGCTAACAATGCACAATGCTACAAAAGCAATGGAAAAGAGCTAACAGAATGCCAAACAGGAATGCTAACTATTTGGTTTTATCAACTCAAGAATGTTTACAATGCTCAATATTGCCAAATTGATTCTTGCCAAGCCAAATTTTTGCCAAACTTGCCAACAATTTTTGCCAACTTGCAAATTTTTTCCAACCAGTTTGTCCTTTGAATTGCCAATTTGCCAACCCTTTGAGCATTGCTCATCAGGGTATTTATAGGGCTAGGAGCATGTAAGAAATGTGGTTTGGATGCCATGTGCCCTAGACCCACAAGGTGTTGACGTGTCCATGCTGCATGGACATGCAAAGCTGATTCATTGACGAGCCTACCACACTGCAATCACACTATCAAAACTGGAGGTGCTGAGGTTAGGTGAGCCAACAATGCAAACAAGGAGTTAAGCGCACTAATGTAGCATAGTTGCCTGCTATGTTGTGCTACACTATGGAGCGTAGCATGTTAGCGTACCATGGCTGCTTGCTACGCTATGTTACACTCCACCACCTACTACACTGTGTTACATCATGGAGCATAGCATGTTAGCGTATCGTAGCTACTTGCTACGCTGTGCTATGCTATGTAACATAGCATAGCATAGCCACTAGTTTGAAGAAGAAATCTACGTTGGAGTTTATTATAAGTGCTAGAAGCTTTTGAAGTGTGCCGACTATTTCTGCATGTTTGCTACGCTATGATATACTATGTAGCATAGCAGCTAGCCTTAACTGTGATTTGCATCGCAAACGTTTGAAGATCATGCTAACAATCTGTGACCTTTGATTTTTTGTAACGTGAAACCTACGAACTTGTTGATCCTACATTTTTGAGATGTCTTTCGTTGTTCTTGCATCATCGCTACATTATGCTACGCTGCGTAGCATAGCATAGCGTAGCAGCCAACATAGCCTGCTTTTTTCTTAATCTGCTACTTTTCCAGTGAAAGGATTTTTGCTAAAAGACTTGAAGTTGAGTGAAGAAACTAGTTTTGAAACATTCGAGGTGCTTGCTAAGTGCAATTGAAATCACTAAGTAAGTTGAGCCTTTCTGTACTGCTTTTGCTATGTTGTGCTATGCTGTGTAGTGTAGCATAGCATAGCACTTCATCCTGCAACTGTCTTTTGAGGCTTGCTACGCTACATAACATAGCGTAGTGTAGCAAAATTCTTGACTAGAAAATTTGCCGAACTATTTTTTGCAGCCTAAGCATCGCTGACAACCCCACACATTACTTCTCAGTAGACTGTCAACTGGATGAACTACCCATATGGGCAAGACGGAGAGTCCATTAGGCCTCTCAACACTGGTTGTAGAAAATTTTCTGAACTAGACAATCTAAACTCAGAGCATCCATTTCCTACAGAAGTGGCATGATGTTGCATGAATTCCAAGGACCTGGTGAAGCAATAATGCCTTGAAAATTTAGGGTGTTTCAACCTTGGTGTTGCATGACCACCACAATGGCCCCTTCACCAGTCTCTAATTGCCCTTGGAAAGATGTCACGTTTCCCAAGATCTATTGTGACCAAACACTTTTCCCTCCTTTTGTATGAATAGATACTTCCCCCTTTGCATGATCCAAAGAAACAGTGGGTTGAATGGCATCATCAATGATGTGGAAGAGATTTGCATCATTATGACTTCCCCAATTGACCATCTCAGTGATGGCCTTAAGATGGTTCATCGGTGGTCTGTAGTCTTACGATGGCAGCTAATCCTAGCCTGTGCTAGGCCCTACTTCTTGTTGTTGGCTGGGTCATGTGTTTGAAGGTTGGCTAGGTCCTGCAAGTTGAGTTGTAGTTGGTCCAGCTATCTATTCTTCTTCTTCTTCTTGTCCTAGCATCTCACCAGTAATTTTCTTTGCAGCTAGTGGCTTTAACAATTCAGCATAGGAAGCATTTTGGGCTTTTCAAATGACATCATTTGTGTACCCCCTGATACCAGCACGTCGGCAAAGTTTTCTGATAAGACAAGGGAAATGCAACGCCATCTTCCCTATCTTCTGTTCCTCGAACCGCCTCAGGATCTCTGTTAAATATAGATGGGGCAGGTTAGCATTTACATTTCCCATCAACACTACACATCCTCTCACCGCATACGTTGATATCCTTTTTAATCCTTTTGTGGGGAAGAGGTGATATGTTCCAATTTTAAAGTAGATACTCTCTTCCGTCGTCAACTCACCAAATGTTTTATCTCTACCATAAGCCCTTTCCAACCAATCCCGTTGCACATCGAGGTCTGAACAGGTGGATAATTGAGCAACTTTTGACCCTGTATTTGGAAGGTTTAACACTTCCAAAATGGCCTGTGCGGAGAAATCAACTGTCACACCAGAAATATTGACAGTAGTGCCTTGCTCTCTGTTGTGCCAAAACTGGTATGTCTCCCTTAGGTACCAGGCATCGCTTTCAAAGAGGGTAGGCCATAAGGGAGATCCTTTGAGGTGATCCTTAACAACCTTAGGAGAAAAATCTGTGAAAGACTCAAATTTTAACTCCACAATCACCATAGCGAATGTGGACTTTTCATGGATGGCCTAAACACTATCTTGGGGCATTGTGAGATGTTGTCCCTGTTTAGGTGCTGTAGCAGCTCCTCCTTCTACCTGCCCAGACTATATAGTAGGAGGGTCCTCTTGATGAATACTGAACGATTTCTCCTCTTGTTCTGTATGTTGTCCAGCAGGATCTTATCTTCCACCTCTCTTGGATCGTTTACTTTCACCTTGAGTAGGACCTTCCTTTTTTCCATGTTTCAGAGCCATCTGTAATCACACAAGGCCAAGCGTTAGTAAGGTTTTTCTGGAAATTAAGTTATACCTTACTGCTTGCCTTAATTAATTAATTTGTTTATCTTCATGTGATATTGCCCAAAATATTATAATAATGAGTCTATTTCACTTAGGTGGTTTTTTCAATTTTAATCTCCTAGTATACCTAAATGGTTAAATGATTTTTTTGGCACATTTCATTCTTAATTACAACTAATTACCCTTAATGATGTCCTTTGGGTGATGATAAATTCGAAAAAAGTTAGGTGCTATTTGGTAAATGTCACTCCAGGTTCAAGCAGGTTTAGACGAAATTAAAATCGGAGTACCAGCAAGCAAGATAGAGGTTGAAAAGAAAAGGTGTCACACTCGTAAGTCGTAGAAAAAAAATTTGAAAAACTCCCCCACGTGAATGGCTAAGTGTTACGGGGGGTCACCAATTTATAGGGTTGGAGGGACACGATATCATGTATGATACATCGCATACGTGATATCACAGCCTATTGATGTTTAGGCCCGAGGGAAAATACCGAATGTTTAGGGATTTTCTTGAAATCAATGTTGTAATTTAGGATATTAGGCTATTGTTAAGGGGTTTGAAGGTAATTAGATGATTTTTAAGGCACAAATAATTATCTATGGGTTTTATCAATGAGGACCTTGGGTGGTAGAGAAAAAGGTTATGTAATGGTACATAGGAACATTATGATTCAGAGGGATAGTAGTAGAGAAAGAAAATCATTAGAAATATATTGAGGGTAAGAAATGGTGTGTGTGAGCTATGTCATAAGTGAGAATTACAAAATATTACACAAGTGGGTCCTCCCCAAAGTAGGTTCCAACCTATAATGCCCTTGTGTAACCACACTTAAAGTGTCTATGGGTACTAGAAGGGTTAAATGTAATCCGCACTAACTTCACAAAACACAAACATGTAATTATCACTGGAATGAGGTAATAATTCTATGTTACACAGGACATGAGCTACAATTACACGAACAGTGAGATGAGACAAACTAGAGAATGGGATTGTAGATATTGGGACATGAGGTAACTAACCCAGGGCATAGCGAATCCTGCATGTAAAGCATGATTAAGGTGTCATTAACCCATCATTCCAAGATCAAGACCACCATTCCTCTAATCAGTAACATCTCATTATTTCATCTCATGATGAGTAATGATGAGAGTACCATAACAACAAGGTGTATGATCACTTGGCTTTTTATTCAAGGGAGGAGTGATTTTTCTGTTTTGTGGCACTTGCTTTTTCTTTTCTTCTTCTCTCTTTTTTTCTTTTTGAGTACTGAATCCAAAGAAGCTGCCAACCTTCAAGCATGGGTGCATGTCTTTCTAGTGGGACCCCCTAGAACAGCATTGGATTTTTGAGTGCCCTTCTAATTACTCTTACTCCCATTTTCATTAGATCTACAAGGATCTTAGTACAACCACATTGATAACTCCCATAGACGTCACCAAAGAGAATCCACAAGTCCCCTTGATGTCACACCCTAATCATTCCCTCTTGGTCCATCCTTCTTCATTCTAGGTACAATGAACACAAAATTAATTTTAGGTTTTTAGAATCTCAAGAATATCACTGTACTCTCAGACAAAACCTCTTATTGGTAGAGTGGATGAGCAGGTGTAATGGGCTCACTATCCACATAATTGATCACTCAAGACTTGATAACATAGAACACACCTCAACCAACGATCCACATGTGTTTTATTCATAGATGAGATTACTTATAAAAAGACAAAAATACCAAAAAGACAAAAAGATAAAACAAGTTGAAAAATGAAAAACTAGAAAACAAAAATTGAAAAAATTAAAGAAAATGAAAAATATTTATTAATCCTACTTGTTATTAAAATGGGGGATATCCCTCATAACTAATCAGTTGAGGATGGCAAGGATTAATAAATGGAAGATGAGGATCCTTGCTTGTTGGAAGTATTGGAACTTGGTCATACTTACCCCATCGAGGTTCACACACTTGATTATAATAAGCATAGTGGGGCAATTTATATGATGTAGCTCTTGGGTAAAGAGTTGACCCACTATGATGTTTGTGACCGTTAGATGGTATGCAAGGATCAGGATGTTGCCTCCCATGACTATGTTCATTGGGTCGTATGGTTTTTGGAGTGTTGATTGGTGGTCTTGATGAAGTAACATGAGGCGTTGGGTTTGAAGATAAGTGTGCACCACAGTGTGGGACTTGTGCTGAGTTAGAGGATGCAGTGGCCTCAGAATTGTGTTGTCCCTTTCTAGGATGATTTCTAAAGAAGGGACACCTTCGATGTTGCTGAGGTCTTTCACTGTTGTTGGAAGTAGTAGCACAAGTAATGTTCATGAGTTGTTGTTGTGGTGCAAACACCTTAGGAACATTTGGTGGCGATATGTAAGGATGGAAAGGATGAGAATGTTGAAATTTAGGAGGAGTATAAGGTGCATAAGGCAGTGGTTGTGTTGAAGATATGGGCTGATAGTATTGAGGAGAATGGTACTATGGTGAGATAAAGTGTGTTGGCCCAATTGTAGAAACAGGATGTTGAACAAGATAAGCGTTTCAGTTTGAATGATATGAAGGGTGTCTCCAGTTTAGTGGTAGTCTCCCCCACGATTGGGATTGTTGCCACTGTGATCGAACATAGTATCTCTATACGAACTCTAGATGTAACGTGTTTTTCCAATGCTCATGTAAATGTAAAAATATTGGGCATTGGCCCTTGGGGTGGTCGTATAGGAAAATGGTGCATTCATATGTATGATTGCCAGTTGAGCTCTCATTTTCCTTATCCATTCCTTTTGATTGTCTAATGTGTTTTCTTGCTTCTTGGGTTGTCAAAACTCTATCTCCAATAATATCGATAAATTCTCCACACTTTTGATACATCCATTCCAACATCTTATTGATCTTTGCCTCGAATGTTTCTAATGATTGTTGTATTGGCAAATATGGTTCTTTCACCTTGAGATTGGTTGATTTCTCCTTTGTATGATTATGGACCTTTGTTAAGTTGAGATTTTGGTCCCATTGATGTTTTTCAACACTCTCCCATCTAGCCATTTCTCCTTCTTCTTTTTCTACCCACTTAATAAGCTCTTGGACTTGATGGATTCATAGTTCATATAGTTGACCTTGGGCATACATCCCTAGGGTTTCTCTTGTTGCATCACGAAGCCCATCAATGATGTGGTACATTAGCCTTTCCTCAGAAAACCCATGGTCAGGACAGTTATTCAATAGTGCATAATATCTTTCTAAGTCCATGTCCAAGGGTTCATGTTGTGCTTGTTTCCATCCTTGGATTTGTTTCCTCAAGGCTGACACTCTTGCATAGGTTTGATATTTTTCATTAAAGAGTTCTACCCTTGTTGACCAACGTCGTATTGAATTTGGTTTTAATGATCTATACCATACTTTTGCTTGGCCAACGAGTGTCATAGGAAAGAGCTTGAGTTTTTGCCAACCATTGTCAATGTTTTTCCACATACAGGCATCATAGAAGGCTTGTAAATGTTGATGTGGATCTAAGTCATAGCCTCCTAAAAAATTAGGGAAGTTGTTTAAATTGAGCCTGGGTAGACGACTCTCTTTACAATGCCTACAGGAGATTCGAATGGCCTCTTGTATTTTCGTTAAGCTTGTAGTGGCTAGTGGGGGTTCATCATCATTGGGTAGGTTATTCTTTCATGCATTGGGATGATGTTGCTTTTGTTTATGTTCATAAGAAACCCCCACCTCGGGTTGTATACTCCAATCTTCATTGTCATATAGTTCGTTGGTTCTCCAATGAACTTCCTCACTAAGTGTGGCATTATTGTAATCTTGTAGGAGAGGCAACGTTGTGAAAATGTATGTGAATTTATATGTGACTTTGAATAATTATTTTTTTTCTAACAGATATATCGTTAAGTCCTTTACAGCGACCTTATATGATATAACTAATCTAGATAACTAACACTGTCCTCGACAATGATGTCAATGATGAATGATGAGGTACCCCTACACTCAACCATACGAATGCAAGCATTACACACGCGATCCGATTGAACTCTGTAGACAGACTAGTTGTGGCATCTAGACAGTTAGCCTTAGATCACAGTTCGCTATCTTCCCACCTGGACTAGTATTAGCTTTGTCACGTATGGTTTAGTCCAGAGTGAGATGTATGATGTGGTTTATAATCTAATGCTACTCCTAAAGGCAATGGAAAGTAATATTCACTAATCCAGGAGAGAGAGGGTGATTGAATCTAAACTAGCCTAACTGCAATGAGCATCCATTCCTTGTTTATCCGTACACATCTTGGACTTCATGCACAACTACCACTAGGATTACCAAGCATAGATCCTAGGTACGCTATTGGGTTACCAAGTAGTCACACTTAAATGCTCGTAATCAAGTCATACTCATTCTATGTTTTAACATGAGTTTAAGGGTGAGAGAGATTAACTAGGAAAGTAGTAAATAATAATTAACTAAATGATTAAACTAAGTGAATGCTACAATGATGAAGTAATCTTGATCTTTATTGCCGGTCATGTGTGTGTCCAAGTATGTCACACTTGAATAAAGGATGTCATACAATTACAATCACCATACTACAGGCACACACTCGGAAGAAAAGGGTTGAGAGAAAGAAATGAAAAACACTTAAACTAAAACTAACTTACTTCCTAATGATCTCATAAGTTCTAACTCATCTATCTACCTCTTATTTATAGATGAGCAGATGGACTGTGATATTGCAGTCACCCAAAACGCGACTCATCAACCATGTAGTAATACCAATAATGGCAAATTCCAAATCCTTGGGATGATGCTCCATGAAATCTTCCTTCTCTAATACAACAATAGATGATTCCCCTACCTAATCCTTATTTCCATTAGTCACAAGAATATATCTATCAAACTCTAATAATGATACCTTAGTAATTACCACTTATTCCTAACAATCCTACCAACCAAGCTTCCTAGTAGTGGTAGCTTCTACGTTTTGATCCCATACAAGGTGCAATTCTTATTCAAATACAACCAAGGTGTAATATTACCTATGGTATTCATCATACTTCTATTCCTACTCTAGAAAATATTACCAAACATCTATTGATTTGGTTGCAGGATGAAGTTTGAGATCTTGCAGTAGGAAATTTTACTACAAACACAAATGTGAGAATCATGCAACCAAGTCTATATTTTTATTTTCATCTTGTGGAGAGGAAATTCATTCAAGAAAAATGAAATTCCATTATTATGAGATCTCAAGAAACATATATGATCATAATTTAATAATAATATCTACTTTAGGGATAAGTTCCTAGGCTATGTCTAGTAGGGATAGCATGATGGCATCTAATGATGATGTTGTCATCATTTCAATGTCCATGGGGGTAACATGAGTAATTAAAAAGTAATAGTTTTTTGAAAAGAGATCAAATCCTAGTATTCCCATGATGGATATTTAGATTAGTGGAAAGGATCATTGAATAGCTCTCTATGACTCAAATTTAGGAGTTAATCTCATGTCACTTCAATATTACCTTGATTAAGGGCTTTCTCCTCTTTAGTATGTTGACCTTTTGATATGTCAAAACCATAAAGAAAATGGAGAATAAATAATGTTTGTTGTGGATTGTATGTTTATAGGACATGAATAAGAAGTCTACATAAGGACTAAGGACTTAAGGAAAATGAGATCTACAATGAGTTGACAAAGTGAAGACCTTATGAGCCAACATGAGAACTTGAACAAGCATCAACTAAAACCAAATACTACAAACCAAATGAAAATTCTTCAAGGATTAGAAAGAAGCCAAATTAATAAGGGTAAGCCTTAAGAACTAGAGTTCAAAGAGTTAAGGAGACATCTCCAAGAAATAGTAGACATCTTTGTTGAAAAGAAAGAAATCATAGGTAGATGTCTCTCAAAAAATATTAGATGTCTCCACCTAAAAGTAGACATCTTCCTAGAGATATCCCACTTTATAATGAAACATCTCTCCAAAATTAAGGTAGATCTTAGGTTGACATCTCAACTTTGAATGAGACATCTACTTTAGCCATTAGGTAGTTGTTGCATGAATTTCAAGGTGTTTTCAAAAACTAAAAAGTTATAAGAAGACATCAAATTTTTGGAAATTGAGCAAGTGTTCTTCACATCAAATCAATAATTATCATATATATGCTCTTGTACTCTTATCCTTCATTGTCACATCATTTGCTTGGTTGTATGTTAATTTTATGTTGAATTGAGCTTGAATGACAAGGACTTGTAATTGTAGTAACATTCTTTTCTTATATCTTTTCTTTTTCTTGTTATGGAGTTGATGTGCTTCTTAAAAGAAGGCATATGTATTGAGCTTGTCAAGATCCTATGCAATTGAGTGGTTTTGTCGCACCAAAACACTCTAGAGTGAAGCTTAATTTTGTCAAGGTTATGGGATCCTTAAAACCACATTTTGAGCTTATTGGGTCCTTACAGGGTTGAGTGCTTTTGTAGGGATGAAACACTCTAGTATGGAGCTTAATGCATGTATAGGATGTGGTGTCCTTCAAACCATATTTGATAGAGAAACAAAGTCTAGAGGTGTGCACAGATTCTACCCTTTGAGTGTAGAAGTATCCAAGTTGGGAAACAACATAAAGTTTTGTATGTTCTGTGGTAGGTACAGTTTTAATTAAGAACTTATTCATCCCCCCATCATAAGTTCTTGATCCTCAAATTGTATTATAGCCTAATACTCCTACTTTTAGCTTAATTATTTAAGAGTGAACTATGGAGTGAACATCCTACACAAAGCCACCAATGTTTGATGGATTTGATTTTTCCTATTAGAAGGCAAGGATGTAAGGCTTCCTTGAGTTAATGAAGTTTGAGGTATTGAAGTCCATCCTTGAAGGCTACACACCTCCTGCCAATAGTGCAACAAAGGCCATCTAGCCAATGAGCCAATGGACATTAGAAGAAAAAGATAAGTCTATGTATGATTCCAAAGTAAAAAAGTTTTTATATTGTGCATTAAATAAGTTTCAATTTAATAGAATAGCTAGATGTACAACCCCTAACAAAATTTGAGAAACCTTAGAAGCTACATATGAGAGTGCATCCATAGTTACAAAATCTAAACTTTTGGTCTTGTAAAGTGAGTACAACAAACTCAAAATGAAAGAAGGTAAAAAGATAAAGGATTATTTTTCTAGGGCAACTAATCTAGTTGTTGCCATTAGGAGCATAGGCATGGAATTGCCTAAAAGTGATGTATCAAAAAAGTTATTAGAATATTCCAACTAGAATTTAGACCTAAGGTTATAGCTAGGGAAGAGAGCAGGTATTTTTTGGGTTTAAAATTTGAAAAGCTCCAAAGTGCTCTTATTTCTTTGAAATGAATCTCATAAGGCAAAGAAAGAAAATCTCCTTGCCTTAAAATTAACACTAAGGAAAAAGAACCTACTAAGAAATATGTAAGCAAGAAAGAGGAAATAACTCTTATTTTAAGAAGAGTTCCATAACTTCTTGTAAGAAAGTGAAGAAGTCTTAATCAATCAGGCCTCAATCAATCCAAGTCTAAAGGTAAAAATTGTTCAAATTCTAATTTTGATGCTTTTTCAATAGTATGTTGGATATATGAAGGAAGAGGCCATGTGGCCTCTGAATGCACTATCAATGACAAGTTTCAATGAAAAGAGAGCAATAATGTGGGTATGAAAAAGGCCAATTTCTACACCAGCTAGGATGATGGCGAGAAAAGTGAAGAAGAAGTGGATAACTCTAGAAAAGATTCTCAGCTTATTTGCATGGCCCTTACAAAGGAAAATTTATTACAAATTTCTAAATGAAGAAATTTTAGCTTACATTATCTACTTAAGAAGGAAAAAGAAATATGAATCAAAAATTTTCTAAAATTCATATTTTATCTTTCGAATTAAAAGGAGAAATCTTCGAAATAAAGAATGAGATTCAACTACTATCCCCATTAGTTGAAAAGAATTGTAGGGATTCGCAAGAAAGAGGGATCCATAAAAATTAGCCTAGGAGTGAAGGTCTAGAAGAAATCCCATAAAAGGATATGAGCTCCATCTCAAGTATAATCAAGGTTGATAACCCTATTCTTGAGAAGAACACTTTGCTTGTTTGTAAAAATTGTTGAATTAAACGCGATTTTGGTTATCCTCATGTTGGACAAAATAGCATTGATGCTTGGTCTTGTTAAAAGGAACCTAGTAAGTGTGTTTTGTATGGTGTAATAACTTGGAATAAGAATGAGCTAAAATTTGGAAAAATGTCTAGAAAAATGGATGACCATAGATTCTCCTATCCCAAAGAACATGAAAAAGAAATACTACCATATATTAGTGAAAAAATAAATGAAATAAAATTAAAAGGTAAGGAGATCCCATGGCAAAGTTCCTTAATTTTCTCTCATCTCAATAAGTAAGTAAGGTTCCTTGCTTACTAGTTAAATTGTGTATTAGTTTTTGAACGTTTTTTTAAGTGAAAAATATCTCTTTAATCTATAGAAAAAGAAAACAAACTAGTATGATTATCTCTTGTGTTTTCTTTTGAACTATTCATTTTCTTGCATATCCTTAAAACATTTAGTTTTAAAAGTAGATTAGAATCTGAGAATCTAGAATGAATTTGCATCCTTTTTTATCATAAGATGCCATCAATTTGGACCAAATTCTATATGAAATTGATAAGGAAAGGGATAGTTGAATGATCAAGAAATATAAAATTTTTATGATATGTGCTTACTAATTTTTTTTATCTAAGATTTTTATAAGTCTTGTTGAATTACATAATTTTTTAAAAAGCAAGATAATAAAGAAATTAGCTTCAAGTCAAAAATTAAGAAAAAAATGGATTCCTTGTTAACTATCTAGGAAGATATTGACTACAACAAGCATTAAAAACATTTTCATCTTCTTCTTTGACATGGCTAGTATTTTCATCTCCTTATGATATATTTCTTGGTGCTAGTATTTAAACTTGACATGGCTATATATAAATTACTTTATGTAAATCTTGTTAAGGATATGTTTAGTTGCTTATGAGATATTTTGCATGATAAGTTATGTTTTTCTGACCCTTCTTGTTAACATTAATCTAATCCTTGAATGTTGGATATATATGTATTTACTATCTTGGCATAAAATTATGTAGCCTTTGTTGATGCCTTAAAAGGAGTAGAATATTAGGTGAATTATTGAATTGTATCACATTGATTTATTTGTTACTAATGACTTATTTAGACAAGTTACATATGTCTCAAAACCAAAACTTTAGACTTTAGCCATTGGTTTTAAATTCTCTTGGACATTAATTAAAAGTCATGGCTTAGTTATGTTTGAAATAGTTGTGGGTCATTAATTTTAACTTTGTGAATAGATAAGGAACAACTCTTAAATGGAATTTGGTTTTTCATCCCTATGAAGCAATGTTACGAAATATGCTCTACTTAACTGATTTTAATAGATAAGGAACAATGTTTGTATCTTAATGATAGTACTACACCCTATCAATATATCTTCTTACAGTACTTATGCCTTCTATTACTAATATGAACCAAAGCAATAAGTACTCACACTTTCATTATGAAAGCTTCTTATGAATTTTTGTACATGAATGTATAATATACCTTAAACTTCCTCAAGATACATGTTATCCATATGGACATCTTATAAATTGCTTTATCTCTTAACCTAGAGACTAATCTAAAAATTCCTTATGAGTTAAGTATGCATGTACTTGTTCATATGAAAATTTGTGTTTAGGAAACTATATTTATAAACTCATATAAGGTCCTACTTGGATGAATATTGTGCATTCTTTTGATCTATCTTCTTGCTAGACTCCACTCCTTTTTTGATGATGTCTAAAAAGGAGGAGAATTTGAAATTTGATATCATTTATGATTGTGATGTGATCATAATGTGAATTAGATATATAGATCAAATTGATTGTGCTATTATGGATATTATTTGTGATTGTAATATGATGATGTAAAATGACTTATGATTTGATTATGATAGTAAGGATGTATCATCATTAACTCAATTGATTTTTGGACATACTAATCCATTTTCTTAAGTTTTGGGCATCACCAAAAAGTAGGAGATTATTTCCCTTGTGGTACGTCAAGACCTTAAGAAAAATGGAGAACAAAAAATGTTTTTTTGGATGATGTATTTATAAGACATGAACAAGAACTCAACTTAAGGAATAAGGACTCAAGGAAAATGAGATCTACAATGAGTTAACAATATGAAGATCTTATAAGCTACCATGAGAACATGAACAAGCATGGACTAAAACCAAAGACTACAAACCAAATGAAGATGCTCCAAGGATTGGGAACAAGCCAAATTAATTAGAGAAAGCCTCAAGAACCATAGTTCAAAGAGTTGAGGAGATGTCTCCAAGAAATAGTAGATGTATCTACTAAAAGGAAAGAAATCATAGGTAGACATCTCTTAAAAAACAATAAACTTTCCCATCTAAAAGTAGACATCACCCTAGAGACATCCCACTTTAGAATGATGTCTCTTCAAAATTGAGGTAGATCTTAACTAGACATTGAATCTTCGAAGGAGATGCCTACACTAGACGTTGTGTAGCTGTTTCATGAATTTGAAGGTATTTTTAGAAATTTTGAAGCTTTAAGAAGACATCAAATTCTTGGGAATTAAGCAAGTATTATTCACATCAAAGCAATCATTGTCGTATCTATGATATTGTGCTCTTGTCCTTCATTGTCATACATTTGCTTGGTTGCATGTTAATTGTGTGTTGAATTAAGCTTCAACAAAAAGGGCTTGTAATTACAAATACATTCTTTCCTTGTATCTTTTCTTTTTCTTGTTGCCCTGCAAGGTTGATCTTCTTCTTGTGAGAAGGCATCTATATTGAGCTTCTCAGGATCCTATAAGATTGAGTGTTTTTGCAATGCCAAAATACTCTAAGCTTGTTGGGTCCTTGTGGTGTTGAGTGGTTTCATAGAAACAAAACACTCTAGGGAGGAGCTTAGTGCTTGTACAAGGTGTGATACCCTTCAAACCAGATTTGATAGAGGAACAAAGTCTAAAGGCATGCATAGATTCTACTCTTCGAGTGTGGAAGTACCCAAATTGGGGAACCACGTAAAATTTTGTATGTTCTATGATAACTACGATTTTAATTGGGAACTTATTCATCCCTGCTTTCTAGGTTGTTAATGCTCAAAGGATACTAAAATTAGTCTAAAGTTAGCCAACTAATCTTATATATACCCCATGGGATGGGTATGTAATATGACCACCTTTGTTACAAATTGGTTGTATCCCATTCATTTCTTAGTGTCTGGATTAGAAGATAAGCACTATTAATGCTAGGTTAATTTTCTAAGATCTTTATCTTGAGATTCAAAAAAGGAATGAGACTAGAAGGATGCATTAACAAATAATACCTTATGATCCTTCATAGTTTTATTGTGCCAAAATCATATGCCATTCAAATGTGTCAGATAGAGGATTTTTGGATTAACACATAGTGCATCCTAATGAACACCTTTCATCTTTGAGTGAGCTTAATACTTAATGAAAGAGTAAGAGGCTTCCTAGCTAATAGACATGGATTAGTCTTGGGGGAGAAATCCCTTAAATCATGTTAAATTTTTCTTTTCTTGCTATTTCTTTATGATTAATAATGATTAGTAGACTTATATATAGTTTTAAATATTTTTTAGCCTAATGGATAATCAATTACAAAATTTTCCTTTCTTTTGGAGTGTTTTTATTTGTGTATATGGTAAAACTAGTTAGAAGATTCATGAATGATCATCTAGTAAGGTTGGGAATCTTGAAAGAGTTCTTAGTTACTGGTATAAAAAGGGTATATCATCAAGGGTCCTTATGATTACTAAATGGGTCTAATCGATGTGATTGGACTAAGGTCTAAGTG
>MNCI01036106.1:38990-69848 GCA_015680685.1 Gnetum montanum
ACTAGATTAGGTAGGTGTGATTTCATTCTTGAAAGGAGAAATTGAAGGTTGATTCCTATTATATGAATGTATAGTGATAAAAGGATGTGATAATAGATCTCTCATAGGATGTAGAACATGCTCACATGATTTATCAGTTGATTGCATTGTTATCTAGGGATTTAGTGATGTTGCACTATCTTTCTTTCTATTTCATCCATTTTTGATCCTCCATCTCTTCTATCCATCCTTTCCATGGTTCTATGTGGTAGAATGACAATAAGGTAATATGTACGATAAAATCTAACCATCCAAGGGGATAAATTTACTTTTAATGGTAATGTCTTACTAGTTGCTGAGAATCCATAGGTGTCTCATTAATAGGTTTCTTAAGGATAATGAAGGAGAGTGCCTGCTTGGAGGAGAAATCAACTATAAATCATAGATGGGTAAGCATCATATGTAGCTTGAAAAAAGCTAATTTATTGGTGATAGTAGGGGTTACATTGCATACAATACTTGATTGATCTTTCACTTGTGTAAGAATTGGCTCTTGATGCTTTAAGTCTTAACCATGCTAAACGTAGTTGACCCTCATTGATAGAGTTCTTATGTCTATTTCTAAATGGGTAATCTCATAAGCCATGGGATTACTAAGTGAACCAATGCATAACTAGTTGCCACAAATCTAGAAGACTGATCCTAAGCTAAGGTCGAGGATTATACTGAGGATCTTTAAAATGGATAAGACTAAGATGAAGATTTCTAAACTTTCCCTAGTTCAAAATGCTATGTGAAAAATTATCACACATAAATTTTTTCCCATCAAACATCCATCAAGTATGTCCATTCAGGGTACTAATTTATGACAATGATGAGAGGAAACTACATCATTAACATACCATATATTTTATACAATGGCTTGATCCAAAAGATTGAGGATATGGCTAGAGATAGGAGGGAGGTATATGCTTTTATAGGAATTATTAGAAAACTTTTCAAACTAGTAAACATAATAAATCATCTGGGAAGGCATCCCACTACAACATGTATGATGAACTAGAAGAATGTATTGATGGTTTCTTCATGATGATATTTTGCACTTCTTAGGGATGTACTCAATTCATAGAATGAGATTTCTTCTATGAAGGGATCTCATATCTAACCTTAAGACCAACTTTATCAATACCAATCCAAAGAACCAACCACACCTCAAGTGTCTTAAAAAACATAGGTGCAATAGCCTAGTAGATCCGTTTCCTAATACTTCACTTCAGTGGTACAAAAAGCTAGGAACGTTTTCCTAGTGATGGTTCTTGGATATTCATGAACATCAAATATTATGAATAAGCTTTCATAATACACATTGAAGGGTCACAAGACCTTGCTAGTAATGTTTTGTAGATGATGGAAGCCATTGTGGATGGTGAGGTAATAAGGAAGGATTTCTTTTAATTTTCTTTCCAATTATTAAATGATCCACCCATGGCTCACTTTCATGCTTCTATTTAGTCTTACACTCATGTGTCTTCAAGTTGTCTTTTCTCTTCACACTAATGACAATGTATCATGCATAATGTCTAGCATGTGGTTGAAGTTCTTCAAGTACATAGTAATCAAGCTACAACTAGTCTTTGCATGGAGGAGAAGAAAAGAGTTAATCATGGCATTATATTGATATTGAGAAATATTAACAATATGGGTGAGATTGGACTTATCAAGGTATGGGCTGAGTTGGAAACTACTAATGTTGATCATACATTTTATCTATGGGAGTTATGAAGAAGCTAGGCGAAGGTATGATAGTTGCATGAATAATTGAATCATCTTACATTGTTGATACTAGTACCTTCCATAATCACTTCAAAGATGCAAGTCAAAAACTTGAAGTTTAAACTTTTTAAGTCATATCAAGTTTGTGGGAAAGTTGTTTTTAAAAAAGATGGGTTGAAGTGCCCAATAAGAATGTTGAAGCATCAATCCTAAGAATGGCAAAGGATGAGCTAGAAAATTAAAAAACATATACTTTCCTTTTTCCAATAGATGTGAGGTTGGAGAATGAAAGTCAAATCATGATTCAATTTTAGGACAAGTACCTTTGAATATATGAGTGCTAGAACTTGTAGTAGTAGCTAGTCAATAAGACTACCAAAGAAATTGATGAGCTTAGAAAGATCCATCTAATTGAGTAGGAAACCTAGGATGTTGAGGTGCATAGATTACACAAACTCATAGTTCTATTAAATGAATAAGTAATTAAGAAGAGGCATGAAGTGAAGGAAAAATTTGATACCTTGCAAGTTAAACTCCATCAAAAAGTTGTAGGTAAAACCAACATTACAAAAGAAAATGGATCTATTAGAAAACATGTACATTTTTACCATGAAATACCTATCTCTATCTTTGAGAGGATACTCAAGGAAGCTAAGGAGGATTTGTAGTGTAACATCACAAAGAAAATTTATATTATGCATAAAAAGCCTAATAGCCAAGAATTTGCATAGTAATTTGATGGGAATTTAAAGGAAGAAATAATTGCTGATTTTTCCATCAAAACTTCTATCATATGTCCTTATTCTTACAACGTTTTAGATAATTTATCATATGTAAAATGAAGTTTACAACCCACAAGTTGTAAATTTCATTTAAGCCAATGTATGGAGGCTCGAAATATAAATACTTGCAAAAATTTGTAGCAAAAGTCCAAAAATCTTGGTGGCATATCCATTGGAGATTAGACATGAAAATAGCCTACATGTGCCATCAAATTGTGCACGAAAAGATTCATATGTTGGTGGTTCATATGTTGTATTTTTTAGATGGTGAAAGTGTCAAATATGTTGGTATTTCATGTCCAAAATGTCAAAAATGTTGGGATACCATAAGTTTCAGATTTTGGCAATCAAAAGCTTTTGAAATGTTGTAAAATTTTCTTAGAAATTAGCTAGAATCAAGTTAGCAAAGAATCAACACATGCATAGCCTATTCAAGACAAATTTTGAACTATTCCTAGGACTTTTGAATTTTGGAAACCTTTTAAAAATTAACACTTTTGATAGAGAGGGAGATCTAAGAGTTCAAAGCCATCTTCAAGAGTAGATTTTTGGAGCATCAAGATTCTTTTATAGCACAATGAACTAGGAACATTTGGGTGGATTGCAGGACACACATTGCCCAGTCCATAGGCTAGATTTGCATCACCATTTTCAAGGAGATGTTGAAAAATTGTAGTTCTAGATTTTGTACTCTCTAAATCCTATATTTTTATAGCATTAATACAAATCATTTGTAGTGTTTGGTTTATTTTCTCATTATTTTCTACAACTCTATTGCAGTGTAGGATTTATTATTTATGCATTTTCTCACCTATTTTCATCATAATTTCTTTCTAGTAATAGACCTTGAAGTTCTCAAGTGATTGATAAGATTATTTAAGGTACTCTAGATTCTCTTATAAGGCTTGTAGGTCTAGGGTTAAACTATTACATGCTAGGATTTTTGGGATTTTCAGCACAAAAATACAATGAAGGAGGAGATCTCAATGTATATTTGTTCATCTTCTAGTCTGAGTACAACTTGTTGCAAGCATGGCCTCATATGATACTATGAATTTTTCCTATGTCCCTCAAAGGAAAGGCTTTGGATTTGTACCGAACCTTACCTAGAGATTCAATATCCTCTCTCAAAGACTTAATAAACCAATTTGTCAACTATTTTAGATACGACTTGAAGCTAGATACCACATTAGACCAACTTATAAAGGTAAATTAGGGGTCACTTGAATTATTCCAAAGGTTCATTCAGAGATGAAATTCAACAACACTCAATGAGATTCCATTGCTAATATCTAAAACTCACCTTTTGGCTATCTTCAAACAACTAGTAAATGACTTCATCAAGTCAAAGCTCTACTGAACCACCAAGAAAACTCATGTTACAACCCTTTGGCATTGTAACATTCACCATCAAACCCAAGGATGGAATTTTATTGTAAAAATATGAGGTTTATGATACATGAGGTGCAATCTCACATTATTGAACTTTTGGGGCTAAAAAATGCCTCATAAGTTGTAGCCCTACTTCCCAAGTGAAAAAAGTCATGTCAAGTCTATACTTGGGCTTGGAAAGGTTAAAAATACTTTTTGGACTACCAAACTTGGCATTTTCATGGGTTTTACATGGGTCATAACCTAAACTACATAGAAACCACCTACACCTAGCTTATATGGGGCTTCCGATGTAGCCAACATAGCTCCAGCTTAGTCCTAGCATGACTGTCATAGTGCCAATGTGATTCCACAAGCCTAGCATAGTTACTAATTATTCTAGCATGGATGCCACAAACCTAGCATTGGGGGGTTTAGGTTTTCACTATCCTAGAAATTGCCAACATAGATATCATGATCTTTAACATGGATGCCACAAAGCTTGTGTTGGAGTTGTGGTTTTCTACCTTTTTGCAAAGGCCAATGTTAGGGAGTTTGGGTTTTTATTTTCACAATAGTTTCCAAAATAGCTTCCATAACCTTCCGCATTGCTCAATAAAGCTAGAATTGGAGTGATGGGGGTTTGTTTTTCTCAACAATTTTACCATTAATCCAACAATTCCATCATGGATGTTGCAAGATCAATGTTGGTGGGTGAAGCTAGCATAGTTGGACATGTTTATTTACTATTTATGATATCTAGCATGGTTTTGGTGTCTTGGAGGTATTAAAACTTATCATAAATGAAAACCATATTAGAATTAAAGGCCTATCACACCTAAAAATTACCTCAATTTATCAATAATCATGGCAGAAATTTGCAACCAGAAAACCAGCAACCTTATAACTTATAAATAAAGATTTTGAATACATTGAATAGGTTTTGGAGGGTATTGGAAAACCTTTTGCAACCTTGAACACTTGTAACCATTGGAATTTTCAATACTTTTTGAAAAATTAGTAATTAGTTGAGCATTAGAGACTCTTGCTGCATTGCCGAACATCAAAAAGTCAAACACATACCTTACCCCCTTATCCCCTTTGCAACCAACATTACACAAACCTTACCTCCTTTGCAACCAACATTGCATGAACCTTACCTTCTTTTATACCAACGTTGCAAAAACCTTACCCCTTTTTCATCAATGTAATAGATCCAAATCTAAGAACCAATAAGGAGTTTCGAAAGTTGGAGCTTGAAAGGACATGGATCATGTAACCAACTACAAAACAAAAATTGCCAATTTCACTAGACTTCAGGCACCATTCAAGAAACTACTTGTGCATCTAGTCACATACTTCTACATATTGAAACTTTCATTTTGTAATATTTTTATTATTTTAAAAAAATCAAGAGCTCATTCATCTGTACAAGTTCATTCCAAGTTTAAATTTTTTTTTCTTAGATTATCTCTATATTCATTGTTAAATTATATTGCATTATTAACACTTCCTAAGTTCCTGGTTGATCAACAAGACTATCTAGGATTCCTTGGATCACCTTCCTCAAAGGGCCTTAGGATGTAAAGTTAGGCTATTTCACATGGAATTTTTAATTTTTTAGCAACCAAAATTTTTAGGTGTTATAATTTCTGGTGCTAGAAGGGTCATTGCCCAAGCTATTCAAAAAAATTTGATTTTCATTTTAAAACCAATTGTTTGCAATTTCTAATACTTAAAACCATTTTAAAAATTTTATCCAAGGAAAATCCAACACTACTATCCATTTTCTTGCAACTAAATCCAAACCTAGTAGTTGTAGATGATTTGGGTGTTCACAAGATTTTCATAGAAATTGTTGGACCTTTCAGAGCTAGCATGGATGATAACAAAACCTACCATTCTTCCTAGCTAAAACTTGGCATTTTGTGTTCCAAAGGCCAGCATAGCTTAACTTCAACTACCCAAATCCCTTGCTGTAAAATTTTATGGTTAAAGCTAGTGTGGCTCTCTCCAAAATCCTAGTGTGGTGTTGGGAAAATCAAATATTTTTTATATACCTTTGTTAAAAACTAGTGCATCTTTTTTTTAGAGGGGGTATCATCAACATTATTTTTTTGAGAAAGAAAATTAATTGCTTACCCCCCTCTAACATAGCTCTTGCTAGCAAAGCCAACAAATTTGGTTTTACCAACATCAAAAACTCTTACATTTTTTCAAGTGTAGTGTACACCCCTATCATTATAACTTGCACTGCACCTACAATTGCATTTTACACCATTTTCCAACCATACCCCTCTTACACCTTGGGTAATTTCACTTGTTGGAATTTTTGTTTAATTAAGTAAAAATTAAATCAAACTACCCAACATAGTTTTGGTGAACCAATTACATTTCCATTACCCCACAAATCCCAATGTTTCTTTTCAAGATACCTAGTCTATAGTTTGTAAAATAACATTTTTTCCTAGTTACACAACAAAACCCATTTGATGAGCAGCGAGGTACCCCTATGCTCAACCATAAGAATACAAGCATGTATGTGTGATTCAGTCGAACTCCATAAATGGACTAGTTGTGGCACCTAAATAGTTATACGTTGATCATAGTTCATTATCTTCCCACTTGGACTAGTAATTGCTTCGTCACGTATGGTTTAGTCTAGAGTGAGCTGTATGATGTAATCCCTACTACTATGCTACTCCTAAGGACAATGAGAGATAACTCAATTAAGCTAATGGGCAATAGGAAATAAGATCTAAGCTAGCCTAAGTACGATGAGCATTCATTCTTAATCATTCGTATGCATCTTGGACTTCGTGTACTACTTCTAGGATTACAGAGCACGTCACTCGAAGCACTACTCGATACACTACTAGGTTACCACATAGTTACACTTAAATGCTCGTCATTAAGGCATACTCATTCTACATTAACAACAAGAATAGTAAATGATGATAAAAGAAATATTAACTAGGAAAATAGCAATAAATAATAAATAATTAAAATAAATTAAAAGCTAAGTGAATGCTACAATGATGGAGTAACCTTGATCTTTATTGCTAATTGTGTGCATGTCCAAGTACATCATACTTGAACAAAGGTTCCATACGATTACAAGCATCACACTATGGGCATGCACTTGGAGAAAACACTGAAACTGACTATAAGAACTAAAAACTAAAAATTGACTAAAGATTAACTAAAGGACTCCTTCATTGTGCACATGAGTGCTATATTTATAGGCTAACACAGGAATCACAATATCATTTATACAATATCATATCCAAGCTATGATATCACGTACCCAATACTAGGGCCTGGCAAACCATGATTCATCATACCCCCACAACTAAATAAAACCTTGTCCTCGATTCAAACAAAATGAGGAACAAGTTCATTTAATTAGAAACAATGAATAGGTATTGGATTATTGAATGACCATGGACTATTTCATGCCATAGTATGAGACTAGATAAAACAAAATCTAGACACCAACACAAAATACAAAATTTGCAAAACTCATGTGGTTCCTAGTGATAATGGCTCCTCCATGGGCAACTTTCCTTTATCTTATGCTCTAGGCTTCTGAAATGGATACCTTTGAAGGAGTGCCTAAATTTTTTCCTCCTCTATCCAATGATCATGAGCTATCCATGCTAATGTTCCAATGTTTGAAGAAGCTAGAATTTCCCATGGACATGGCAGTTATAGGAACATTTGATTGGCCTTGACAGACCATGCCACAAATAGCCATCATTCCTCTTCATAGGTTGTAGCTTTATCTTTGAGTTCCTAATAATCCATAAGTCATCAAGACAAGTCTGCTACTACATCTTTCTAACCTTGGTAGCTAGCCTTTACCACCTCTAATTTAGAGTTTGCTACTTCTAATTTTTGCAATGTCTTCTTATGTTCCAAAAAATTTGTCTCATATTTAGCATAGGTGGTAGCTACTTACTTCTTGAGCTCAATTCTCAGGCACCTTGCTATTAACATGGCTAAGTTGGCATACCATAGATTTTCCAACTTCATGTACTCTATTAAGTCATGAATCTATAGATCCCAACTTTTCAATTCTACTTGGTGGTCAAAGGCATAAGTATCTAGTATGGTTTGCTAATCAATGTGTTGAGCTAAAAGAATTAATGTGGGCCTTAGCCATAAGGATCTCCTTTTCGATGATTTTCTTTTACATTTCCACCTTGTCAAAAAAAGTGTTCTTTTAACTTCTTATGTTTTTTGACCTCATTTTACCACACACTTATTTCAATGATCATCTTTTATCAAACAGCACAGACCTCCTCCATGGAGAGGGTTTTATTCTTCTTGGCCAAGTGATTCATATCTTGGTTAAACTGAACTAGATGTTCTCACATTTGTTGGAAACTTTTTTCAAGAACATTCTTCTATTTCTCAACTATTGTCAATTGAATATTTTCAGCAATAAGTAATTTACTTTTCTCTTGTAAGGCCTTGAGAGCTTTAGCATATGCATATGTCTGATCTTGTGCCTTTCAAGCATCCCAATCAGCCTATTCCTTTTCCCTTGCCACCTTTTTATTTTCTTCCGATAATTTATTCAGTTTCTCAATTCTAAAAATGTCTAATTGGTTAGCTATGATAAATTGGTTAGCTTGTTGGGTGATGATCTTTTCTTGCAATCTTTGCAACTCTTCTTCTACGTGCTTGGCCCTAACTTCACCAATGACCAATTTTCCTTTGGTGGAAATGAGATCTAATTATGCTATGGTGATATCTTAGGGAATGCCAAATCAGAATGTCATAACTTATCCTATTTACAGCAAGCGATCCAAAGCATCCTCATGTTTTGTAGGAGTCATTGAGGAAACAACCAAAGCTTGAGCATCACATGGTCCTGTGAAATCTACCAATGGCACAACAAGAATGTTAAAAATTTCTTTGATGTGGTCTGCGACCACCTCTACTGCACCCACCGCATCTTGGTACTGCATGACCACCATTGTGGCTCCTTCACTAGTTTCCAGCCTAACCTAGAAAGATGTAGCATTCCCAGAGATCTGTTGATACCACTAAGACTCTCCACCTGAAATCAATGAAATATGTTCACTTGCAGGGTTGGTCGAAATAGTGGGCTGTACAACATCATCAATGATCCTGAATAAGCTTTTGGCATCATAGCTTCCCCAACTAATCATCTCAATGTTTATTCAGAGATGATTGATAGATGGCCGATAGTCTTGTTACGATGGTGGCGATTGTTGGACTTGCTAGCTTATGGACTATGTGTTGGACCTCACTTCTTGTTGTTGGCTAGTTCCTACCATTTGAGGCACAATGGGCCCAACCATTTGCTCTTCCTCTTATTCTAATTGCTTGCCAGCATCTTTTCTTGGCACTAATGATTTAAGTAATTCAGCATATGAAACATTTTGGGCTTTTCTAGAAACATCATTTGTGTAGCCTAAGATCTTGGCACGTCTGCATAGCTTTCTAACAAGACAAGAAAAAGGAAAAGCATGCTTCCCTATCTTTCTTTCTTCAAATCACCCTAATATCTCCATTAGATATAAATGGAATAAATTTGCATTAAATTTTTCCATCAAAATTGCACTACCCCACACTACATAGGTAGATAATCTATTAAACCTTTGATGGGGAAAAGGTGATAAGTGTTGATCTTAAACTAGATCCTCTCTTCCAAGGTCAATTCTCCATAAACTTTATTTTCCTTGTCATAGGCACATTTCAACCATAATTTCCTTGTGTCTACATCTAAGTGAGTGAAAAATGAGCAACTTTTAGTCCCTCATTTGGAAGATTTAGGGCCTCTGGAATAGCCTTCATAGAAAAATCAACAAAGACACCACCTACATTGGCAATGGTTCCTTCCTCATTACTATGCTAGAATTGATTACAGAAGTGAGCTTCTGATTTGATTATTAGTCACCTCACCCAGGCCAGTTTGATGGACCTATTTATAGCCTTGACTCCTAGCGTTCTGACCGCTGAGATGGTTACGATTGTTAACTCCTTTAGTGGTGATGCTTCTCGTTTTAATATACAGGTTCGGGGAGTAAAGGTATCATTCCACCTAACCACTGAGTTTCTTTCTGATCTTTTTGGCATTCCCATGAATAGTACCACAGTAGCCATGGACAAAGCAACTAAGGACAAACAGGTCATAAGGGAGCTTGAGCTATGGTTGGGTGTGTCTAAGGGCCCTAAGGGATTTTCCATACGAGAGGATACCTGATCGATGGAAGTGACCTTCTTGTATCCTCTCTTTCAGGCATGGGCATTCCTCAAATCTCTTTCTCAAGGAAGAAACCCTAGGATCGAGTCTGTGCATGTGATGCATGCGATTTTGGAGATAGGCATGCGATACAATTTGGCATAATTTCTAGGATCTGGCCTTCGTGGGGAAATTATCAGGTTACATTCAAGCATCCATGCAAAATCCCACTTCACCTTTGCCTTCTTTGCAGGATACCTGCACAAGTTTGCTGAATTTCTAGTAGTTCATGAGGATAACCACTACATTTTGAGAGACCGTTCCCAACTATATCCCAGGACCCGTTGGAAGACATTGAGGAGTCCATATCGGTTACTAGTGGAGGTGTGGCCAACCGTTCTCATCATTGCCATGACAGCTTGGGATTGGAACCACCTAGGCTACGCACATCTATTAAGAGGGTTGAACACTTAACTAGTGAGACTGTTGGAAATTCCAAGGCACATGTGAAAAGGAAAGAACATCCAAAGGAGCTTACTTCAGATGTGAGACCCCCAAGGACAAAGAAGATTCAGTTTATACTACCAGTGGAGGGTAAGTGGTTTGTTTTATTGTTACATATTTTCTTCTTCTTCTTTTATTTATATTGTATTGGATGTACTTATGAGCTATATCATACTAACTTTAAGGTTCTAGTGTTATTTCAGAGGAAAGTTTTGAGAAGGAGAGAGAGGTCATGGCTCTGATACATGAGGAGGAAGAAAAAGAAAAGGAAGAAGCAATCGAAGGAGAAATTCTTACCCCAAAAGAGGAGGGGACAAGCAATGTGGGAACAAAGCTTGCGAAGGCCTTGGATGCACTTAGGCATTCAAGTGATGAAAGAGATGTCCTCGATGGTTTCTTTGACAGATCTTTGTAGCTTAGTGATCCACCCAGGCTAGACAACGAAGGTGTTTTTGGTATGTTCCTCTTTAGCTCAATCTATATTCTACGTATTTTGATTTTTGTGTGTTGTTCATGACTATTTTGACTATTTTGGAGTACATGCTAAAATTCCTGAGGCACCTATGTCCTCGGAAGCAGCATCAAGATCATAGGTTCCAATTGAAGAAACCTCCCCTACTCATCCCACATCAACTGACCTGTTAACGCCATGGCTCGAGATGCCTAGCAAACTGGATTTTGTTACGAGCATTGTTAATGAAGCGGTCACCCGCTTACAAGAAGCTCATCCAGAACTAGGTGTGTGTACATTACATGTCATGCTAAGTGTCTATTTTTATTATGTTTCTTTGTGTTTATTTTCGATCATGATTGATTTATGTGTGCACCTACAGGTGTCAAACTCCAGTGGGATCCTTCTTAAGCTATCCACATTGATGCTCTCCCTGAATTGCTAGGGGATATTGAGCAAGTCCCAAGAAAGATTTACGATGTGGTTTCTGGTTACGTCGTACAGAATGCCAAGATAGTTTGGACTTTAAGGTGTTTGACTAAGTATCTATGGGATGAGGTTCACACACTGAAAAAGAAACTAGCAAAAGAGAGAGAGGAGAAAAGGGATCTCCAATCCCGTTATCACTTTGCTGCTGCTATGTTGTCTGGTGATAGCACATGGCACTCATCCAAAATCACCTACACACGTTATTGGATGATTTTAAATAGTAAAGTGGAGGCTACATAGGACTTATCAAAACAAAGAGCATAGATAGATTTTTTGAACAGGTAATGTCAAGATTGGAAATCCTTTGCTGCCAAAGTACAGAAGTGGGGCCAAGACCAAAAGGACCACAAGCATCAGTATAAGAAATGGCTAAAGGAGGAGTCAGTTGAACATCACCGGGTGGAGATGTTCATCGATGGGTTAGGTTTGCGGCCTTTTTATGATAGGTTTGTCGAGTGAGCAAAGGTGGAGGGATCTCCTGAGAGAATGATTACCACTACCTCTGGGGAGATTGTGATAGGTGTGTTCTCTCTTGAGCACCCTACTTGGACCCTGGTGGACAAAGGCAAAGCACTTGCTAGCATTGACCTTCGCTTGGAGGAGGGTTGGAAAAATGTGCCCAAGAAGGAGATTCTACGGTGTTTGGAGACCAACTTGGGGCCTTCCTCACTTGTGAGTGTTTTATTGCAGCATCTATTTTTTGTTTTCGTTGTTGGTGTTACTTTTTTTCTAATTTTTGTGTTTATGATTTTCTTTATTACCCTTACCTGTTTTGTTTTTTTTTTCTATTTTCTGTTTGTAGGGACATGTTAATGATGGAGCTTGCCTTAGTGGAGCAGCAGCGGATGATGAAGAGGATCTTGGGGATTAGCCCCATCCATGAGCTTTGCGTTAGTCAGACTTAAGCTATTAAGTGTTTTTAGATTTTTGGATGTTTGATAGAATGTATAAAGACTAATGTAAGGACTTGGATTTAATTGTGGTATAAAATGGTTGCATTCTTTCGTTACTTTTTTGTTCCATGTATATATATTTATATATATATATGTTATTTTTCATGTTTTTCATTATTTTTCTTTGTTTTCTTGAGTATATTGTGAACATGTGCATGCAACTAAAGGTAGCATAAATTTCTAAAATGTAAAGCGAAATGTAAGGTAAATATTTGAAAAATAAGGCAATGACCATCATGAATCTAAATTTTAACTTGTAACTTGTAAATGAAAATTCAATGTAAAATGACAAGAGTTTGTGAATCTATAACTTGTTGGCTCTAGTTTAAAGCCATTTCAAGCTACGTACATTAGTTTAAAGTCATGATGGACTATTGCATATGTTGTTAAAGAAAGAAAGGATTACTAGTTTTATGCCATGGTGGGCCAAAGGTAGTAACATTTTTAGAAATTTTTAAATGGAACCGGCCATTTCTGACTGTGGCTAGTTTAATGTCATTGCGGACGTTTGTTAACAGTTTAACATCATACCGAACGATCAGTAGTTTAACGTCAATTCGGACATCTATAGTTTAACATCATTTCAGATATTTGGTAGTTTAACATCATTTCAGACATTTCATTAGTTACTTTTGTTTATTGAGTTGCTTCTTGATCCTTTGTAGTTTAACATGTGGGGTTGAGCATGTGGGTAAGATTTTATACTCACCTTCTCCTTCATCGATGATATCAAAGGGTAATTCCAACCAAGAGACATTAGTAGGGATGGCACCTATGTTTGTATTGTTTGGTGTTTCTTCAATTTTAGTAGGATTGATAGTTAACATTGGATTTATGTTTTGAAGTATGCTCATGGTTCCTTTCTTAGGATCAACAAACTCAATTTCTGACTCTTGATCTACTCTAGGGTGTGAGAAAGTAGGTGGTACTATTGCATCCCCATATATGATGATCTCACCACCCTCGTAAGGTAGGTGGATCTCCTAATGGATTAGTGAGAATACGGCTTTAAGTTTAGCTAGCCAGGGACGTCCTAGGATCAGATTAAATACTGGCATTTCATCGACTACTATGAATTTAGCTAATGTGGGGAATTGGTCCCCAGCTATGAAATCCAAGGTAACCATACCTTTCACTCCAACATAGGAACCACTAAAGGATTTTAGGAAAGAAGTTGTCATGGGCTGTGTTTTTTCTGTAAGTCCTAGTTTTTTTATGACGGGAAAAGGTATTACATTGGTTGTCGCACCGTCATCAACATGCACCCTACGTATCTTGAAATGATAAACCTGTATTGTTATGAACATAGGGGTTGTAGTAACTTCTCCTATTTTCTCATCTAGCTTAATTTCCTTAGCGTGAAACTCTAGGGATGTAGTCTTTGATTCCTAAAATTTTGCGGACAATACCGCATGAATGGATGGTTCATCTGTAGGAAGGTCCTCACTAACAAGGACCGAAGTTAACATACGCACGAGAGCTTCTCGATGTACTAGTGAAGTCATTACTAGATCATACAGGCTCAAAGAAGTATTCTTTTGTTTCAAAGCTTGTGTGACCTGCGTCAACGCATTCGCTAGGTCTTTACCATTTGGGGCGCCCTTTTCTATAGAGATTTGGTCCATTTGACCTAGCATTCATATTTCCCATGGAGGGGTTTTTACTAAATATGTTGGGTTTGGGACATGACTCGTGACATTATCCTCATTTTGATGACTTGTACTAGGCTCATTAATGGGCAGACCTATGGGAACAACTTTTAGCAATGTTGGCTTTGGTGGTCCCAATTTCTATCGATGGTTTTCTCTTTCCAAACATTCTCTTGTTAGTCTATCGGCAAGATATTCTCACATAGGTCATAGGGAAATGGAGGTGGGTTGTGTATCAGGTTGTTTTGGCACCTAGATGACAAAGGGAATGGGTTGGTTTTCGGATGGTGTGGTTGTGGCTATAACAGAAGGAGGTACATAGATAACGAATGGTCTCAGTGATGTGGTGGATGTGCGCATGATGAAAGGGGCTTGAGGATATGTTGGGGTAGGTGTGTTTTCTGAAGGCCTACAAATCACAAAAGGTTTTCACGGAACGTCTTTTCTGTCTCCCACATGGATAGTATTAATCACATATGATGCATCATTGGTGTTGAGAGGATCCTTGTAGACCCCCATGGATTGGTTTTGGGGTCGTACTAGGTTTGCCTCGTTGAATACTACTTCACCCTTATCAATCATGCGTTGTATATCCTATTTTAACGTAAAGCAGTAATCAGTCCCATGACCACATCATTGGTGATATTCACAAAACCTATCCAACCTAAAGCCTTTTGGAATGGGGGATTCGTTGGCTGTTGCTAAGGCTAGATTTTTTGCCAATTCACAAAATCGATCGTGTCTTTGAGAGGCCACAACAGACATTTTTTTGTGTTGAATTAGCCCAGCCTTTAGAAGTTGATCAAGCAATTGTGAGGGCTTCATGGGTAATGGTGTGTATTGAGTGGGGTCTTTTCTTTCGAATGTATGGGCATGTCCTATGTTGTTGTTTCTATTTGAAGAATTTTTGGGTGTAGGAGTGGGTGTGGTTCTTTCATAGCTATTTGGGATAGTAGGTTGTTTTCCTTTTTGTCCTAGATGACTAGGTCGGGCTATTTTAGCCACTGTTGCTATCGTTGTTTTGGATTTATCTTTCCTTGTATGTTGGATCCTAAAGGTTGAGTAGGCTGGGTCATTACTTGTTTGTGCTGCCTCTTCGATGTCTTTGATTTGCACGAATGCTTGGCTCAATGTGCAGGCTTTCAAGTAGTTGAGTTTTGACTTAATAAATTCATTCACAGCTGCCTTAAGGATGGTAAGCAGATATGTTTCAAGGATGGGTTTGTGAAGTTCATTTAAGGCTACACTAGACCTTTGAATAAATTTCTGTGCTAGCTCTAATGGTGCTTATTTAATTTGAATCAAGCTATCTAACATGGCTTTAGGTTTCAAATTGTACTTGAAACGGGTGACAAACTAGTGCAACAAATCCTCTAGAGAAGATATGGAGCTACGGGGTAAAGCTCAGTACCAGTCTAAGGCTTTTCCAATTAAGGACATACCAAACACATGCAGAATTACATGGGGCCATGCCTAAAGTAAAAGAATTTCGGTTCGAAATGTCACTAGGTGGGCATTTGGGTCTCCCTCTCCATTGTACTTGGTTAGCTAGGGTAATGACACTCCCTTTGGCAAGGTTACGGGTGGAACTGAGGGGCCAATTGGGTCATCTTGATAGAAATCTAGTACCTTGACTTCCTCAATGTTCATAGTTTTAAGGCATTTTAATTCTTCTGCCAATGAGTACATCATTCTTTATGTGTCTGCCCATTCTTGGGTGGTAGGCAAACCAATGGATTAAGCAAATTATGGATGATAATGGTTCAATTGTTGCATTATTTGTCGAAATAGAGGTTGTTGGGCTAACGTTTGTTGTGGTGGGATGGTATTCAGGACTGAGACTATAGCCAATGGAACCCACCGCCCAGCCATAGGTTGTGAAGTAACACCCTGAACATGTTGGGTTGGAGTAATCAATGGTGCTCCATGGATCTGCACCTAAGGTATGTAATGGGTGGATGTGGAAGCTGGTATGACCGATGGCATTTCAATTACTTGAGGTCAAAAGATTGACCCTACATTAGTTTGGGGAGGGATTTGTTGGGACTGTACTTGTGGAGGAATGATGGAACTAGACACATCAGAGTGAATATTATTGAGCATGGAGAAGATAGGAATGGAAGCAAGTACCTATTGTCGGGAAACTAGTGCTCGAGTGTTTGCGGATGAAGCAAGAAGCATAGTTTCTTCCAGAAAAGGGTGGAATAATGGGTTTGTATAGGCATGGGGATTGATGATGTGGTAGGAATCTCCATGTTCAAATTGGGCTGCAAAGTTATCTTCCTTATCTTGAGGCTCTATTGGAGATAGCTGTAAGGCTTGACTTCTTTCCATAAGAAGCTGGGATATGAGTTTATGATGGTTTTCAGATAGCGGGATTATGTCGAATGCTAAAGGGATGAACTCACATCCTCCTTTGTGGATAAATTCATATTCTTGCTTCACTTCCCTCTCTATACGATCAATAGGTAGGTTGGCTTGGATTTTGACACAGATGAAGTTATACTGTTTGGGTGTAAGAGTTGCATAAGTAAGGCCTGTGCTCTATAGCCTGAGTGACTAGCATGTAGGGCCTTGGGGATTTACCTATTCAATAACAGTTATGGATTCCATGGCAGTCACAGGGTTTGAGGTTTTAGCCCCAAAGTCTGAGATCGACAGCATTGTCGAGCTGGTCTGGAAAGATTCCATAATGAACGTGAGTAAATTGGGCTAGACGAGTTGACTGTGAGTGACCGCAGTGTGACTAACAACAGCACATGAGAAGTAGCTATGGTGCAACAGACAGCGTGTCACCAATAGGTAGCGTGTCTTAAAAAGTAGCGTAACCAACAGGCAGTGTGTCTTGATAGGTAGCGTGACCAATAGGCAACATGTCTTGATAGGCATCTGTAGTGTGAGAGGTAGCTATAGTGTGAGAGACAGAGTAGCAACGTGAGTAGACTGCAGTGTGAGTACTGCAGCATGAGGTAGGATGGACAAGATGGGTGAGTTAAACTGGCATGTGTAAACTAGCTAGGCTTTAATCAACACTTTGTCTAGAAAGGTAGCATGGTCAACGTTTCAATAGACAACAAACAAGCCAAGCCTTCCTTCTATCACCAATTTACTGTACTGACCTAAATCATCGATTTAAGGTTGGAAGGAAAACAAACACCAAAAGATCGTTGGGTAGACACACCTGACCTTGCCTTCGCCCAAGTGCAAGCTGGAAAAGTAAATGAAGGTAGAGTGCCTTGGATGTTCTGCATGCAAATCAACCAAGGACTTCCCTGAGCATAAACTATGGCTCGCACTAGGGTTATCGTAACTAATGTCTTAAAAAGTGAATAATGCACATAAAATGTAAACCAAAATATATGCAGTGTATTGCAAAAGGAACATAAATGGAATCATAAAAAAATGTAAGAAAAATGTAAACTAAATATAAAACACAGTAAACAGAAATAATGGTTGGCAAAATGAACTATATTGTATTGCATAGAAAAGGTGTGCACCGGTCAAAGCGTAGCTCCACGTATGGATGGCAGGTCAAATGCCTAGCCCTAGGGTGATGTGATGTGATGATGTGACGATGTGATGTGATGTATGTGAGAAGTACTTGGATGCCAGGAGTTAAGTGTGCTGAGTGCCCAAGGATTGCTTGTGGTTTGCTGTATGTTCTTAGAATTGCTAATGTCTCCAATTGCCAACCTTAATTTATGTGAATTGATAGGGTATTTATAGGGCTGAGCTGGACTCGAGTTCAAAATTCAAGAATGGAATCAATGGTTGGGAGATGAGAGGAAAGTGGATTTCGTGACACATGTCCAATGGATAGCTGTATGTGAGTTGGACATGCGAGGGCAACCTACATTCTTGACCAGGTACATTGCATTTTATAACTTGTGGGTTACTGAAGCCCATGGGAGTACATATAATTTAGATCGTGAGGGCTTGACATGCCCACAAATGAAGAAAATTTGCAAAGAAAATCAAATAGATTGACTTTGGGTTGCTTGAAACTTCTTGGTCCCTGAATCGACTACTGTAGAATGTCGATTTGAGGGGTTCCATGGCCATTTGAGGTATTTCTATTTTGCCAGAGCCTCTAGTATGAGTGGATGTGCCTCCAGTGTGAGTTCATTTGTGTTCATGCTACACTCACACCCATCATGACCTCCAGCATGAGTCCCAGCATGCCAGTGTGTGTACGCTATAGCGTGTGTACACTATAGCGTGTGTACGCTGCACTCACGCCAAACGTGACCTTTAGCGTGAGTGAGAGAAATGAGACCTTTTGACACCAAATTTCAATTTTGAAGTCTAATTCTTGAAGTGTGGCTGCTGCTTGTCTTGTGACCTTGAGGGTGATCTGGAATGTGGAATTTTGAGCTTGAATGTGTTTGGTTTTGAGTCACTTGGAGTAGGTCACGCTGTAGCATGACCACAACGTGACCTACAACGTGACTTGCAGAAACTACAATTTTTGAAAATTGAAACTGAATTTTCTCGAGGCTGGAGTCTGAAGTTGGAGATTTTCGATGCTAAGCCCGAGGATGGCATGCACATCCGAAACCAAGTCATTTTGACTCAGTTTGGAGGCTGTGAAAGTTGGTCACGCTAGACTCACGCAGCATGACCACAGCGTGCCCTAGACTTTGAACTTGATTTTGACGCTGTTTGGAGTTGTTCATGCTGAGGGTAGGCTACCTTGATAGTGTGAGCAAGTTGGCTTGAACAAGCTAAGCGTGAGTTCCATGCCTTAGTCTAGTTTTGCCTCCCAAATGCCGAGGGCTTGGGTCGTCCTCGTTTCAAAGCACTGGGCCAAAATTAGTGGTGTTTTAGTACACATTTCCTTTAAATTGATAATAATCGATTTCAGGTAATATATATATTTTTATTTAATATTATATTTTTCTTTCTTTTCTCCTTTTGGTTTGTTGAATTATTCATAACTCATAATTTAAATTTTGTTTCTATAGAGAAAGTAAAAGAAATGGTAAAGTAACATAGATGATCGATCAATACAGATGGAAATATTGAAGACTCAACTTCAAAGAAAAAAAGAATTAGCAGCTGCAGCAAGACATGTGATCGAATATATCAAATAGCTATGTGATGGACTAGCTGGAGATAAAGCAATGTTGAGCAAAGTAGATGCTACTACTGAAGACAAAGAATCCCAATTGAAGATAGTTATAGATCTTCTTGAATCATTCGATTGTAACAAATAATTATAGTTGCCCTTTCCTTTATTTTTTCATTCTACTTTTTTTTTACAATGTACTTCCTTTTGATAATAAAATAAAATAATATTTTCCTCCATGTTGTTATTTTTCTTAGATGTACTTGTATTCTATGATGATAATAAAATAAGGTTTTTGTTCCACTTTGGTTCCTGAATCGTGGTTTCCTTTGATACCAAATGTGACATCCCCATTCCTGGATGTCTTAAAAATACGAATGCCTAATTTATTATATTCATTGTGGATAACATATTAAAAATATTGTAAACATTTAAATAATGAATTAATTAGCAAATAAATAATTGATACTAAAGAATTAAGTAAGGAAAAAAATGGAAAAATTATATTAATGGAAGAGAGTACTATAACGCCATTTTTGGGCTGTCTTCCTATGCCACTTAAGCCTTAAAGGCAATTTGGCACTGCCACTATGGTTAGGCTCTCTTACCAAAGGGGTGATCAGTTCCTTTTTGTCCCACTTCACCCAACTCCCATTACTCACCTCTCCAAGCTCTGCAACTCCATGCCAACATGACCTCTAACCCCAACCTTAAATGGCATAGGTCAAACCTTTTCCCAAGAGCTACATGAATAGTCATAACTCCTCATAATGAGGTGCCCCTTCATTAGAAGGTCAATTACATTATTTACAATTGTTTCCAACCTTAACAAGGGATAGGACATTACACTTCTAGTACAATTTGTGGTGATGCAGAAGGAGGTGAAGGAGGAGAATATTAAGAGTAAGGAGTGTAAGGAACATGAGGTCATCATCCCATAGGAGAGGACACAGGTTGGTAATACTCAAGAGAGTGATAATGACCAGGTGAATTAGAGGATGTTGATCTAGTTGGAGAAATAGGGTTTTGAACATAATAAGCACTTGGTTTTGAGTGATACGAAGGGTATGGCCAATCTTGTGATGGCCTCCCCATGACTGGGGGTTTTGCCACTACAGTTGAACACAGTACTTCTGTATGAAATTTGGATGTAACATGTTTTGCCAATGCTCATATAGATGTGAAAAGATTGGGCATTGGCCTTTTGGATGATCGTACAGGCAAACATTGCATTAATAGTTATGATTTGTTGTTAAGCTCCTATCCTTATTTTCTTCAACCCTTCTTTCTAATTATCCAATGGTGTTCTATCCTATTTCTAGGTTTGGTATCCTTTATTTATTTTGGTTGTCAATGTTATCTTGCATGGGTCTCCCTCTAATAATGTATGCATATTCTCCACATTTTTCATGTGCCCACTCTGTCATCTTATTAATCTTTGCCTCAATTTCATCTACTGATTTTAGTATTGGCAAAGGTGGGAACAGTTTCACCCCCTTGATGTGAGTTGATTTCTCCTCTTCATAATTATGAACCTTTGTTATTTCAAGAGTTTGGTCCTATTGAGATTTTTTAACATTCTCAAATTTGGATATTTCTCCTTATTCTTTTCCTACTTGCTTAATAAGCTCTTTGAATTGGTGGGTTCATAGTTCATATAGTTGACCTAGGGCATACATCCCTAGGGTTTCCCTTGTTTCATTACAAAGCCCATCCATGATGTGATACATTAGCCTTTCCTCAAAGAACCCATGGCCTAGGCATTTTTTTAACAAAGAGTAATATGTTTCTAAGGCCATGTCCAAGGGTTCATGTTTTCCTTGTTTTCACTTTTGAATTTGTCTCCTCAAGGCTGACACTCTTGCATAGGTTTGATATATTTTTCTGAAAAGGTTTACCATTGTAGGCAAACAGAAAATTAAACTTTCTTTTAAAGACCTATACCAAACTTTTGCTTGGCCAACAAGGGTCATAGTGAAGAGCTTAAGTCTTTGCCACCCATTCTCAATGTTGTTCCATACATAGGTGAAACACCATCAATTTTGGAACTCATGATTCAGCACAGTCTCGAAATTTCAGCAAGGATTTCTGCAAGTACGATGACACGTTGAACCATGCAAACAACATGGCACCCCAGAAGTCGTAATGCCTACGAAGCCACTTCTGAGCCTACGTACCACCCTCTATAGCATAGTCAATGTAGTACCTAGTCATGAGGCCAGTTTGCATGAAAGAGGCACTAGGGATGGACACTATAGTTCAGCAAATTCTCTATCTTTTGGACCATCAAGCTCGCTACGCTCTCTAGCCTGCCTAGCTTGACAAATGTCCTAGTTGAAGATCCACCCAAGTGCCAAGCTAGGATCTATCAAAGGTGGACTAAATAGTTCGGCAAGTTTTCTAACTATGAAACTTGCTACGCTACATAGCATAGCAGGTCATGTGGAGGTTGATCAGGTGCCAAAGACGCAGTTGGCAATGGTTCAATCTTCCAGGATACCTACGCCACTTCATCCTTGAAGCATGATCAACATGACATAGGAGAACGTGGTAAATCTCATCTGAATTCATCTTCATTTGAGTGCTACGTTGTGCTACGCTACACAATGTAGCACAACGTAGCAAGATTATAATGAGAAAATATCTTTGCTCAAATTATTTTGACGAAGTAAACATAATGGCCCATACCTTGACCATGAAAAAAATGCGTGTTCTACTTTGACCTCAAGACATGGTGAAGATCCCATAATAGAACACTTTCAAAGTAATGCAAAATTCAAGCAAAACTGGGTGCTACGCTACACAGCGTAGTAGGGTGATAATCCAAGAAAATCTACCAACAAGCTATTCTAGCGAAAGAGTTGCACTTGGCCATGCTTTGACCTCCAAAATTTCCTATCCCACTTTGCCCTCAAGTCTCAACAAAAGTCTCCTGACAAAGCATTTCAGGTTCTAAATCAAATCCATGCTATACTGACTACTACATTGTGCTACGCTACATAGCGTAGTATAGTGTAACAAGTATCCAAAGTCCAAAAGTGTCCCAAGGATAAAATGAGTAGGTTCTAGGACCTTTCAACATGAAAATTAGGGTTGCCAATTGCTAAGATTGCTTGCCTAACTAGGCATCATAATGATATTTTTAGTTATCTAGACAAAATTCATGCAAAAGAGGAATGCTACGTTGTGCTACACTACCCAGCGTAGCAAGCAAAGTGTTCATGCTACGTCGCTACGCTGGGTAGCATAGATAGAGCGACACTCGTAGAGAAGCCTCAAGATATCTCCAGTAGCTCCAAAACTCATTGGCAGTGTTCATTTTTGCTCTAGCATCTCCTTGACAAATAAGATCAGCAGTTTGCTTTATTTTTCACCCCTTGTTGATTCCTAAAGTTGTCCCTATGCTTGAGCCTACTCGCAAGAGGAGGAAAGATGTAGTCCTAGAGTGTAGGCTCCACTTTGCATTTAATGTCAACATTTCTTGTGAAAACATGGCAATTCCCTAGATTCTGGCACATGCCGTTTGAACAGTATGGTCACAGCTTAATAGGTTTCACTTCCAGCCTCGTCACACTCAACGTAGCACTACTCATCAATGTAGCACATCCATGATTTATGCCATGTGGGACCCAGGACACATGGTGTCCAAACCACGTCTCTCTCCTACTCTTGGCCCTATAAATATCCCAACAAACAACATTCAAGGGGTTGGCTTTTTTATTTGGCTTTCTTGCAATTGGCTTCTAGAGATTGGTATTTTGGCAATTAGCTTTCTAACAATTAGCTTTGGCAAGGAGGTTGGCAAGTAGAAGGTTGGTGAATAGAAAATCCCTAAAATAACACTTCCTAGATCTCTTCTCAACCCAACGTAGCAGCCTTTGACCAAGCATCATCTTAATGGTTCCTGTTGGCATCCCATTGGCAGTAGTCCAGAAGCTATGACCATATCATTTTGTTGTTAGCTATGCCTATCCAATACTACATATCACTTGTACACCTCCTTCAGCTAAACAAATATTGGATCCCTCGATTTTAGGATGGTGCATTCTCTCACCCAAGTTCTCTTTGCATTTCATTACAACATATATTTTACATCATTGTATATCAATTTGTTGTAGTGGGAGGCTATGTCCCATTCTCTTGAGCTACTTAATTGTATAAGTTGGTTTAGAATCCATTGATACGTTTCGGTCAATGGGATAGTGGTATCAGGAGTAGGAATAAACTCCCTCCTGTTTTGATGGATAAACTCAAAGTTACGTTTTTCTTTAGATTCATGACAGTCCAATGGTATATTCGCTTGAAGTTTTGCACACAGAAAATTATATCACTCTTTGTCTTGGGGTAGATGTTTGAGTGACTGCTGTCATAGCCTAAGGGACTATCGTTGTACTAACACTAGGTTGGGCGGTTGCTCAGGACCTGCCATATGTTGGACAGAGTAGGATACCTCCAAGTTCGAGGTGGGAACTGAAGTTGTTACAAGATTCATCTTTTCTGCACGAAAGAGGTGTAAGAGGAAGAGATATGTGTTAGAAACAGTTGGAAAATAGCAGGTTTTCACACTAAATGGCAGCATAACATAGTGGAAAGTACTCCCACTCAGACAGCGGTGGTCTAATCTATGTCATAGCTATCCCTTCCATCCCTATTGCTCGTTCACACTAGTCGCAATTTCCCACCTCTATTGCTACTGCCACAACACGACCATAACCCAGACCCTCTTTGGTGGTGGGTAGTCACCAAATGACATCAACACATTAGCATGTGGGCCCTTCAACCTCATTTCCTGTCAATCATCCTTCCTAGTCTATTCTAATTTTGCACCAAATGTCTATAATTCCCACACTTCCACACATGCACACCATGCCTGCCTCACAATCACATGTAAGTTCTGTTCCTACCCCCTCCCCCTCTATACACATTCCACCATCAGTGGTAGGCCCAACCTCGATCACATGGTGGCCAACAATAACCTCTTTTCCCACAGCTCAACTATCTTGTGTGTAGCAATATTTGCAACCCCAAACATACCAAGTTCCACATATGACACAACCGAACACAATATTGTGGGCCACTCCAACCATGGGACAGATGACCACACCCATAATGCCACCAATGGTAGCTACTTCAATGGCACCACCTACTGGGTTGTGGGCTTCTCAAACCACACCACTAGAATGGGTTGTTCAAATAGTGCCTCTAATGGGACTAGCAGCTGCATCAACAGCACCACCAATGATGGCTACTTCGGTAGCCCTGCAATCCCTTGTGACATCCCTAGGTCTAGACTGAGCTTTCCAGCTCATCCAGACCCTTACTAAAAAAATTAAACAACTTAAAGCCACTAGCTCAGAAACAATCTAGGTCATGGACTTCTATCAAGATGACCCAATTAGTCCAACCTTTCTTGCACTAACATTGCCTCCTAGAGTACAATTGCCCCAGTTCACAAAATACAATGAAGAGTATGACCCGAATTCCCACCTAGTTATGTTCAGGTCTGAATCCCTACTACTATAGCCATGGCCTCATGCCATTATCCATGTATTTGCAATTTCCTTGAAGGGTAAAGCCTTAGACTGGTACCACGTGCTTTCCCATGCCTCAATCTCAACATTGGAAGAACTGTTAAGCCAATTTGTGACTTGCTTTAAGTATAAGCTGAAGCTGGAAGTCACTTTGGATCAACTTATGATCATTAAACAAGAGCCACTAGAATCCATGCAAAAGTTCATACAACGATGGAGTGCTACCCTAAATGAAATTTGTGAACTAATCATCAGGGCCCATTTACTGACTATTTTCAAATTTGCGATAAATGATTTCATTAAATCCAGGCTATACTACTTGGCTCTGCATTCCCTTAACTAAGTGTTTGCTCAATTCAAGAGTATCCAAGATGTAGTGGAAGCTAGTAGGAATCCAACCTATGTAGCATATAAAGATGCACACACAAAGAAGGACAAGGAGAGAGGAAAAGCCACAACAACCATAGTGGCCGTTGTAGCCCATGAAAACAACAAGGGTAAATAGATGAATAAAGCATCTAAAACTCATGCCACATCCAACACAGCACCCAACCCCAGTAGCACTAGCCAACTTTCGACCTTAGCAACTACCCCCAAACTTCGATGAGGATAAATTTTGAGTGCAAGGACCATTCAAAATATACTTCATTAGCAATCAATCCATCTAAGCTTCTAAAACAAATGCTGAGAGCTGGGCACATTCAACATAAATGGATGTCATATGAGGCTCTTAAATGGCATCAAAGGTACTATGAAGTTCTTCATGACCCCTTTTCAGTTACACCTAACAACCCACCAATACCTAGGAACTTTAGACTAGAGCTCTTTCATGATTATCATCAAGTGTGCATCCATGACATAGATTATTGCTTGGCACTAAAAGATGACATCCAATGAATGATCAATTAGGGTAAGTTGGTTTTGGATGAAAGCAGTTCTATCCAACCCAAAAACTAATCGATGAACATTTACAAAGACCTGGTGAATACCAAAAATATGAGTTATACTATTAATGCTATTGGCGTGGATGATAACATGGAGTCACAACATGAGCCATTTGTGGTTCATGTACCACACCACAACCCTAAAGAATCAACAACAACTAGGTCACAAACCCCATTTTTCATTAAAGTCCCTTGCCTGACATCTGTCACACCTTTTGTGCTTAATACTACACCACCTGGTACCACAACAACATAGGCACCTTTTGTTATCAAGATTCCCAAGAATACTACTCCCTCTACAACCCAAGGTCCAACGATAGGAACTACATCATAATGTTCCCATCCAAGGAAATGCAAAGAACATCTAGTAGATAAGTTGGCTAGAGAACATACTATGTTAGGCCCCCCTAAGCCCACCCCCTTATCCACAATTCCCATGGCATCATCATCATCAGCTAACGATAGCAACACACAGATGAAACCATCATCTTTTGATCGAAAAAGCTTGGCATTCAACCCAAAGCCACTCCCCATTATGAGATTCACCTTTTAGGATGCATAGAAGAAGCAAAGATGAGCAAACAACCAGACAATGGGCAAGATTTCCTAGACACTCTTTCACAAGTTAAATAAGCTTTAAAGAAAAAGAATAAAACATTAAGCTTGTATGACCTAATAATGACTTCTACAATGCATCATGAGGCTTTGGTTCACATGTTAACATCTATTTTTATTAATGAAAACATGCGAGCTAAAGAAAAATATATCCACGTTGTCATGCTTCCCTCTGTGGCTGAAGAACCATAGCTAACCAAATTAACATTTCAAGACAAGGCCATCAAGGATGATCTTGAAAATGGTCAAGTAACTACCATTCCCATGTTTATCACAATTCATATGGATTAATACAAAATTCGTAGAGTACAAGTTGACGACGAGGCTACCACTAATGTAATTCCATTTTTCATTGTTGACAAGTTGGACCTAGTGGATCAAATCAAGCCCATAGTAACTTCCTATCTAAAATCATTTAATGGAGCACATGTCATAGTCAACGGCACTATTAATATCAACTTTGTGGTGGGGGACCAGTTTTCCACCAGTGCAGAATTCATTATGGTGGAGGAGATGCATGGGTTTAACTTGATCTTGGGGAGATCATGGTTAGCCCAATTAAGAGCTGTCTCCTCACCCATACACCAAGAAATCCACCTACCCTACATGGGTGGAGAGGTGGTGATCTTTGGTGACAAAATAGCCCCCTAGGCTATAAATAATATAGACATAGAACAAGGGTTAGAGAGAAATCTCTGGTAATGCATAACCCATCCATAATGAACCCCCATGTTTAATAGATGAGACACTCAAAACTGCCAACTTAGATCAGGAAATCACTTGGACCAAATTTCCTTTCCAAACAGTAGATGACAACATAGAGGAATATCACCACAAAGCTTCCTGGCCATGCACTCTGCCTAGCACACAATGGATTAGGAAACAATTGCATAATTAGAGTCTACCTCTAATTCACTTCCATGAATTCTTGGCCTTAATACTCTTGTTTCTTTTGTCTTGATTTTGCATTATGTTCACTATTTGCATTATGTCCACTATTTGCATCATGATCATTGTTTGCATTAATTATCTCAGCAATGGCCTGGAATGGCCTTAAACTATCACCACGGTTAGCTATGACCTTAAACTAGCAACTCTTTAATGTTGCATCATTACTTTGCATATATCACTTACATGTTGTGATCTTAAGCAGGTATCACTTGACTTTGTTTGTTTGCTTATTATGGTAGGTTCGATTGGAAAAATGGCTACGTATGATGATCTTCATTCACCCTTAATTCTGATGGGTCCCCATGGCAAACTCATGAGGCACTTGAACATAGAGTTGGTAGACTTGGAACCTTTCCCCTATGATACCAACATATCATCCTTAGAAACATCCTTGGATTGGCCTAAACATTTGGTCCAAACACTAGATTTAGAGGCTGGTGATGTAACTGAGGAGCCTCTTATCGAAATCCCCATGACTACATCCAAAGGGGAGGCAAGGACATTAAAATTTAGCTCATTACTAGAGTCATAGGTTAAACAAAGAATCTCTAGAGCCCTCAATGGTAACGCCAAAGTGTTTGCATGGTCGTACGAAGACATGCCAGGCTTAGACCCACGCATCATATAACACAACATCATACTAGATCCATGTGTCAAGGTTGTCAAACAAAAAGCCTGCAAGATCAAAACAGAGATCACATTAGCTGTACATAGCGAAATTACTAAACTTTACTAGGTTGGGTTCATTTAGGTGGTTGATTATTTGGAATGGTATTAAACATCATAGTCATTTCAAAGAAAACTAGGGGTATACGATGTACCAACCTAAATCGTCGGTGTGAGGCTGGAATGGAAACAGACACCGAAAGATTGTTGGGCAGCCACAACTGACCCTGCCTTCGCTTGAGGGTAAGCTAGAAAATGGAACGAAGGAAAAGTGCCTTGGATGGTTTGCACGCAAATCAAACAAGGACTTCCCCGAGCGTAAGCTACGACTAGCGCTGGGGTTATTGTGAACGATGTAAACGGAATGCAAATAATGACACAAAATGTAAACAGAGCGTACTGAATTATAAATGAAGTGTAAATAGAGTTATATTGCAAACAAAGCATAAATAGAATTAAACAATGTAAATAGAAGGCAATGAACTGTATTGTATTGTTTAATAAAAATGTATGCACCGGTCGAAGTGTAGCTACACGTGTGGATGGCAGGTCAAGCACTAAGCCCCGGGATGATGTTTGAAGTGATGATGCGATAATGTGATGTGATGCATGTGAGAAATGCTTGGATGCCAACAGTCAGATGTGTCAAGCACCCAAGGATTGCAGATTCTGTCCTTCTCAGAATTGCCAATCTCTCTAATTGCCCCCCTCTGATTTATGTGAATTGACAGGGTATTTATAGGGTTGGGTCATGCTCTGGCACAAAATTTCAAAATGGAATCAATGGCTGAGAGAGGAGAGGAAAGTAGATCTAGTAACATGTGTTCAATGGACAGTTGTGCTTGGGTTGGATGCGTGCTGGCGAGAGTTGGATGTGTGTCGGACAGTTGTGCACGAGTTGGATGTGTGTCGGCAAGCTACGTTCTTGACCAGGTACATTGCATTTTACAATTTATGGGTTATTCAGGCCCATGAAAGTACATTTAATTTAAACATGAGGGCCTAACGTGCCCACATGTGTCGATTTACAATGAAATGTACAACAAGAGAAATTTGACCCCCATTTGCGTGAAACTTCTTTGTTCCTGAGTCTTTTTGAAATTTTCTGGAATGTTCTGAAAGTTGTTGATGCTGGTAATTCTCTACCATTTTCTAAAATATTTCTGGAATTTTTTGAAACTTCGATGAATAGTGTTCACGCGATGAATAGTGTTTTACGCAGTGAATAGTGTTCACACAGTGAATAGTATTTTACGCTGATGAATAGTGATTACGCAGTGAATAGTGTTTCACGCTGATGAACAATGTTTTACGCTGATGAATAGTGTTTGACACAGTGAATAGTATTCACGCAGTGAATAGTGATTACGCATCCTTACGCGCTGCAGCGTAAGAAAATGTAGCCGCAGTGTAATCAACCAAAAACACCTCTTTTAAGGCCCGAATCTTGACTTTTCTGAGGGCTGGGAACCACTGGGGACCTTGGCGAAGGTCATGGGGGTCCTTGTGCTTGATTTTGGCTTGTTTTGACTCAGCTTCGAGGCCCCAAACATTGGTGACACTAATCCTTACACTGTGCATCGTAAACACAACGTGAGCACATTGTACTTAGCCAAAATTCCACTTTTTGACCTTAAAATGGATGATTCTTGATACCGAGACTTGCCATCGTGATTTGTGGGCACCCGGGGGACCTTGCTTGCTCCATGGTGGGCTGCTTGAAGTCATTTCAGAGGCTCTAAAGTTTTTTGGAAGTGTTGCCAAAATTTTTATGGTGTTTCATTGGTTCCTCTTTGTTGATGCTTGGAGGAATCCACCCGAGAGGCGTCAACAAAGAAGTGCAAAACACCACGAACAACAAAGCATCAAACATTAACCATCAGCCCGTGGCCTGATGTCATCGCACCATTTTCAAAAGTACATGGGATTGAGAGAATGTGGTTCAAGATGCAAGAGAATTGGTTATAACCAGGGAGGCTAGGAGGTTAAGGGTTATGATTACTGCTGGGATTTGTGGGAGAGGAATGCTCTTTTGTGCACAAGTCATGTCATTGGTCCTTGTCAACAATTAGGTTTTCATTAGACTCGAAACCAAGACATAGGTGGTGCATTCTTTGGAGAAACGGGACTCTTATAGAGTATTTGCAGGGCCCATTATAAATAGCCAAAGCCACGCAATGATGTGCAACATGGCCTCTTTGAGACACAAGTGTAACTGTTTTTCAAGACAATTGCCTTCTCACCTAGGGCTTGTATGAGAATGGCCAATAGTCTTTTGTTTATGATGTCAACAGGGTCTTGAAGACCTTTTCTGTGCATTTTGCTCTTTGACATTTTCTTGTTCTCTTTTTTTTTTCTTTTTTTTTCTTTGTTTTTATTTTTTTTGTCTTTATTTCCTTTTCTTTTATTTTTGGTCTTTTTGAAAGAGCTTTCTTTTTTGTGCCATGCTCATATTTGAGCACTTGCATTTTATGTCATGCATTGTGTACTGTGTTTTGTGTTGCAGCTGCTTAGAGAGCTACAGTGTGCAACAGTGTATCAAGAATTTTGTGGTGAGAAGAATGTATCAAGGGGATATAATCGGATAGGATAAAGGATCATGATGGGGAATAGGAAATGTATCAAGAGTCGAGAATGTACTTATGAATCGAATTGATTAACCCAGTCACGTGCATTAGGAAAAATGTGATACCTTGTCATCATGATGTAGTGCATCTATGCACGAATGCCTCAGAAGTGTCATCCTGCAAACACAACTCCAAGAAGACAAGAAAACCACAGATGAAACAGTCAGTCAAACACTTTAAACAAGGAGATGGAGTCACCACGTGTAGTTTTCAAAGCAAACAGAATCATGAACAGCATCAGTTTCATTAGGCCCCATGAGATGAATCATGCAACAAGTCTTTGTGGAA
>MNCI01036106.1:76675-113606 GCA_015680685.1 Gnetum montanum
GCAAGATTACATGGGGCCATGCTTGAAGTAAAAGGCTTTCGGTTCTAAATGTTACTAGGTGGGCGTTTGGGTCCCCTTCTCCATTGTACTTGGTCAGTTGAGGTAATGAGACTCCTTTTGGCAAAGTCAAGGGTGGAATTGAGGGATCAATTGGGTCATCTTGATAGAAATCTAGTACCTTGACTTCCTCATTGTTGAAATTTTTAAGGCAATTTAATTCTTCTGCCAACGAGTTCATCATTTTTTGTGTGTCTGCCCATTCTTGGGTGGTAGGCAAACCAATGGATTGAGTTGATTGTGGATGATAATGGTTTAACTGTTGCATTGTTTGTGGAAAAGCAGGTTGTTGGGCTAACATTTGTTATGGTGGGATGGTATTCGGGACTGAGACTACTGGTGAAACCCATTTCCCAACCACATGTTGTGAGGCAACACCTTGAACATGTTGGGTAGGAGTAATCAATGATTCCCTATGAATTTGCATCTGGGGTATGTAATGGGTGGATGTGGAAGCTGGTATGACTGACAGTATTCCAATTACTTGAGGTTGGAGGATTGACCCTGTGTTGGTTTGGGGGAGTTGTTGGGACTATACTGGTGGAGGAATGGTGGAAGTGGACGCATCAGAGTGAATGTTATTGAGCACGGAGAAGACAGGAATGGAATGGGGAATAGGTCCTCGAGTGTTTGTAGATGAAGAAGGAAACACAGTTTCTTCTAGGAAAGGATGGAATAATGGGTTTGTGTGGCATGGGGGCTAACGGTATGGTATGATTCTCCATGTTCAGATTGGGCTGCAAAGTCATCTTCTTCGTCTTGAGGCTCTATGGGAGGTAGTTGTAAGGCTTGACTTCTAGTCATAAGAAGTTGGGATATGAGTTTATGATGATTTTCAGATAGTGGGATTATGTCAAAAGCTGAAGGGATAAACTCACGTCCTCCTTTATGGATGAATTCATATTCTCGCTTAGCTTCCCTCTCTATACGATCAATGGGTAGGTTGGCTTGGATCTTAACACAGATAAAATTATATTATTCGGGTGTAAGAGTTGCGTGAATAGGGCCTTTGCCTTGTAGATTGAGGGATTGGCATGTAGGGCCTTGAGGATTTATGTGTTCAATAATGGTTATAGATTCCGTAGCAATCACAAGGTTTGAAGAAATTGGTAGTGTTACTGGGTTGACTTGGGAAGATTCCATGATAATTGTGAATGAACTAGGATAGATGAATAAAGTTGGATCGTAAGCAGTTGTAGTGTGGGGTGACACAAGCTTAGTGTGATCAACAGAGATGAAGAGACTCAAATGGGCAAGATGGATGAGTGGGATTTTGATAGGTAGTGAGATTTCAATCAATAACAAGAAAGTGGCCCTCCTTCTAACGCCAAAAACTGTACCGACCTAAATCATCAGTGTGAGGTTGGAATGGAAACAGACACCAAAAGATTGTTGGGCAGCCACAACTGACCCTACCTTCGCTTGAGGGCAAGTTGGAAAATGGAACGAAGGCAGAGTGCCTTGGATGGTTTGCATGCAAATCAAACAAGGACTTCCCTGAGCGTAAGCTACGGCTAGCGCTGGGGTTATTGTGAACGATGTAAACAGGATGTAAACGGAATGCAAACAGCGACACAAAATGTAAACAGAGTGTACTGAATTATAAATGAAGCGTAAATAGAGTTATATTGCAAACAAAGCATAAATAGAATTAAACAATGTAAATAGAAGGTAATGAACTGTATTGTATTGTTTAATAAAAATGTATGCACCGGTCGAAGTGTAGCTGCACGTGTGGATGGCAGGTCAAGCACTAAGCCCCGGGATGATGTCTGAAGTGATGATGCGATAATGTGATGTGATGCACGTGAGAAATGCTTGGATGCCAACAGTCAAATGTGCCGAGCGCCCAAGGATTGCAGATTCTATCCTTCTCAGAATTGCCAATCTCTCCAATTGCCCCCCTATGATTTATGTGAATTGATAGGGTATTTATAGGGTTGGGCCATGCTCTGGCACAGAATTTCAAAATGGAATCAATGGCTGAGAGAGGAGAGAAAAGTGGATCTAGTAACATGTGTTCAATGGACAGTTGTGCTTGGGTTGGATGTGTGCTGGCGAGAGTTGGATGTGTGTTGGACAGTTGTGCACGAGTTGGATGTGTGTCGGCAAGCTACGTTCTTGACGAGGTACATTGCATTTTATAATTTATGGGTTATTCAAGCCCATGAAAGTACATTTAATTTAAACATGAGGGCCTAACATTCCCACATATGTCGATTTACAATGAAATGTACAACAAGAGAAATTTGACCCCTGTTTGCATGAAACTTCTTTGTTCCTGAGTCTTTCTAAAATTTTCTGGAATGTTCTGAAAGTTGCTGATGTTGGTAATTCTCTACCATTTTCTAAAATATTTCTGGAATTTTTTGAAACTTCGATGAATAGTGTTCGTGCGATGAATAGTGTTTTACACAGTGAATAGTGTTCACGCAGTGAATAGTGTTTTACGCTGATAAATAGTGATTACGCAGTGAATAGTATTCACACCGTGAGTAGTGTTTCACGTAGTGAATAGTGTTTTACGCTGATGAATAGTGTTTGACACAGTGAATAGTGATTATGCATCCTTACACTCTACAGCGTAAGAAAATGTAGCCGCAGCGTAATCAACCGAAAACACCTCTTTTAAGGCCCAAATCTTGATTTTCTGAAGGCTGGGAACCGCTGGGGACCTTGGCGAAGGTCATGGGGGGTCCATGTGCTTGATTTTGGCTTGTTTTAACTCAGCTTCGGGGCCCCAAACATTGGTGACGCTAATCCTTACGCTGTGCAGCATAAACACAATGCGAGCACATTGTACTTAGCCAAAATTCCACTTTTTGACCTTAAAATGGATGATTCTTGATACCGAGACTTGCCGTCATGATTTGTGGGCACCTGAGGGACCTTGCTTGCTCCATGGTGGGCTGCTTGAAGTCATTTCAGAGGCTATGAAGTTGTTTGGAAGTGTTGCCAAAATTTTTGTGGTGTTTCATACGAATCTGTATAGACTTCTAAGATTTGAACAAGGCAACGATTAAGGATGATTTCCCATTACCTAGCATCGACCAAATTATCGATACTACGATTTTTCATGCCTTACTATCCTTTATGGATGGGTTCTCAGGCTACAACCAAATCCGCATAAACCTAGAACATAAGCTAGCAGTTACCTTCATGACCCTTTGGGGAACCTTCTCCTACAAAATGATGCCCTTTGGGCTAAAGAATGCAGGAACGACATACCAGTGAGCGATGACCTACATCTTTAGTGATTACCTTTTAGAAAAGCTAAATGATTATCTAGACGATATAACCGTTAAATCTAAGAAAAGGTACTGATCACGTGAATGACCTAAACTTGTTCCTTCAATGTTGTCACAGACATGAACTTCACCTCAACCCTAGAAAGTGTGTTTTCAGAGTCAAAACTAAACACATGTTAGGTTTTGTGGTGTTAGAAACAAGGATACGTGTAGACCCCAATAAATTTAAGGCCATTGTTAACTTGGCACCACCTACAAGGCTTAAGGAGTTATGTGGGCTACAGGGCAGAGTCCAATTCATAAGGAGATTTATAGCAAGGTTAACTGATAAGTTGCACCTAATGCAACACTTGCTTAAAAAGGGTGTTAACTTTGAATGGACCAACCAATGTCAAGAAGCTTTTGATAGCTTAAAGAAAGAGCTTGTCCATCTTCCCACCATTTACCCTCCACAAAGAGACAAGCCATTTTACATTTACCTTGCCACCTCAGACACGTCTATCGCTACCTTTCTTTGCCAAAAGAGGAATGATGGTTCCAAAGTCCTTGTCTATTACCTAAGTCATGCCTTGATAGCTTATGAAGCCAAATACAACAAAGTAGAGAAAAATTGTCTTACTTTAGTATTTACACTTAAGAAATGGAGGCATTACTTGTTTCGTAGCCAAGTAAACATCATTTGCAAGAATAACATACTTTGGGCTATTACAACCAACATACATGAAAGCAATAGGATAGCCCGATGGAAGGCCATAACTACGGAATTTGACCTACACTATGTAGCACAACCATCTGTAAAAGGTCAAGCTATAGCTACACAACTTACAGCCTCACCTAACAATGACTAGGCAGTGATAGAACCTGAGTTCCCGAATGAACATGTTAATAGCATAAGCTTAGTACCAACAAACTTCAAAGCCATTCTCCACTTTGACAAGGCTTCAACTACGCAAGGTGGTAGTGCTACTATGGTTCTCACATTCTCCTCTGGGGAGATCTAACCTTTTGCATATCATTTCATGTTTCTTTACACAAATAATGTAGTAGAATATGAGGGTCTCCTTAGGGGCATTCTAGCATCTCAAGAGTCGAGGATCCAAAGTTTAGCAATTCTAGGCGATTCACAATTGGTCATCAATCAAGTTATAGAGGTACTCGCTTGAAAGGCACACCATTTATAGCCTTACTATGATCTAGCCAAATACTTACTAAATCAGTTTGCAACCCTAGACGTCCAACATGTGTCCCACAGTGAAAACACTATAGCAGATGCATTAGCCATGTTAGCACTAAGCGTGCCATCACATATGTTTACAACTTTACCTGCTGCGATAGTGAAATGCACCAACCCCATCATTCACACAACACATATCACATTTGTAAGCATAGTACATACTCAAGAATGGTATGACAATGTTAAAACATACCTCCAACATGGCAAACTCCCATGCGGCCTAACACTGGCCCAAAAGGATGCAATACGAAAGCAAGCATGGTAATATGTCCTCGTAGGAGATAACACTCTATGCAAAAGCTCTTATGATGGAATATTGATAGCTTTTAATAGTGAGGAGGAAGCACAAAAAATCATTGATGAGGTCCATGAGGGACTATGTGGATGGCAAATAGCTCCCAGAACTATGGTAGCAAAGATTAGACGTCTAGGCTACTACTAGCCTCACATGGAATGTGATTGCATTGCCAAGGTTAGAACATGTGATGTGTGTCAACGCTATGGGAACCTTATACATGTATCACCTACCAAATTACATACCACATAGATCACATGGCCTTTCCAATGTTGGGGACTAGACATCATAGGACCCATTACACCTAAGTCTTCTGCAGGGCATAGTTTCATTATTACTGCAACTAAGTACTTTACAAAATGGGTAGAAGCTATTTCTCTCAAAAATAACATGTCCCAATAGGTTTGCAAGTTCATTTTGGATAACATAGAGACATGATTTAGCCTTCCCATGACTATTGTTACTGATAATGGGCCACAATTTAGTAGCGTAGAAACCAAAGAATTTTGTGAAAGTCTTGGTATCAAACATTCTTTCTCATTACCATATTACCCCCAGGAAAATGGCCAAGTAGAGGCAACCAATAAAGTCATCATCAACCTTTTAAAAAGGATGCTTAACAGCAACAAGATGTGATGGCACGAGCAAATCCTGAACGTGCTTTGGGCTTATCGCACAACATGCCGGACAACTATAGGTAAGGCCTCGTATAGTCTTGTATATGGATTTGAAGCAGTGTTACCTCTTGAATTGCAGGTTCCATTGCTTCAAATGATCCTTTCAAACATCATAAATGAAGCTCAAAACAATGACTCAAGGATCATTGATCTTGACTCCATAGAGGAGGAGCATACCCAAATACTTAACTGCATCGAATGGTACCAAGACAAGAAATGGCAAAAACATCATTGTAATTTTCACCAATGATTGATCAAAAAGGGGGACTTAGTCCTCAAGGATGTTTGTGAACCTATGAGAAAATTCTTAGCCAACTGGGAAGGCTCATTTCTAGTCACAAAAGCATATGAGAATGGGGCATTCAAACTAGCTGAGTTAGATGGAAATGAATTTTTGAATCCCATCAATCATTTGCACCTAAATCCATACCTTGCTTAACCTATAATATTGTGCCAAATGTAAAGCAAGGTAAGAGCTATAATCTGCTATGACTATAAAATGGCACATATCATCTGCCACAACGTAAAACTGGCATAGAACGTCCGCTATGATGTTAAACTGGCATCGCACATCTTTGGGCCATGACATAAAATATGCACCCACAGATTGTCCCTAGGCCATGATGTAAAACTAGCACCAACAGCATGGTCTGGTATGACCTTAAATTGGCCATCCTCTATCCACTACAACATTAAACTAGCACAATGGTCTGCTGGGACCTTAAACTAGCACATCAGTCTACCAAGACCTTAAACTGGCACATCATGGTCTACTGGGACCTTACACGAGCACATTCAATAGTTTTCCAGGACCTAAAACTGGGTTCACAGTGCAACACCTCCCAGTTCACACATGTGAACTTGTGAACAAGCGAGCATGCATATCTTTGAGTTTCCTACATAGATGGGGTGGGACGTTGTAGTTCTAGAATGAAGTTCATGTCATCAAGAAAAAACCCTCTAGGACACATGCAGCATTTTCATCCCTTGCATCTTGCTAGTCTTCTGGAGATGTCGTTTGACATCTTGCTAACCTTTTGGAGCTACCACTACCACTGCAAATCATTTTGGTCATAGCTATCATCGTCAACACCTACTACTAGAGTCCTAGCACTATTGTGGCCTAGCCACAATGCTGCCATCCTTCAACCCTCACCATCATCAGAATCCAAAAATGCATTCAACTATTAGGCTTCTCACCTTGCAACTAGATTTCATGATGATTACCTTTGGTAGGGATTCCTGAGCACTTGCATCATCATTGCTCTTAGCCTCTTCGATGCTAATTTCTAGTAGGGCCTGTAACAACGGAAAATGTCGATCGGTGGAAATACCAAGCAAAGTTCTGTGTACATAGTTCCAACTCCAGATCTGTACGAGGGCCATGCTGGAGAAAACAGATCCAAGGTGCCCTAAATGGTCTTTTTGATCAGATAGGGACTTACTTAATCAGCAAATTTTGTAATGATCGGATCACAAGATGATGATTTCGATGGGAAGATATGATATCGGTAATCTCGAAGGCAACGAGAATGATGTAAACGACTCAAAACGATTGTAAAATCTATGTAAATAGGATGCAATAAATTGAATTTAGAGAATGTGCAATCCCAAGATCTGGGATTTAGCTTATAAACAAATACATTGAATACAATGATTGCAAGCAAACTTCGGTTTTAGATGAACCACATGCCAAGAACAAGAAAGCTATTTAGAGACGAAACAAGCAAAGGCTGATCTACCTTGTTCTAGCCAATCTGGGTGCAAGGGAGTTGGACTCAAAGCAAAGTATCTGTTAACTCAAAATTTTTGATCAAAAGCTCTTATTGATCATCTATCGATGTTCTTTCAATTGCTGATTCTCTTTTGTTCTCTCACCAATTTTTGCCAAAAATTGTCAACAATTGCCAACAGCTGCCAGCCAAAAATTTTCCAACACTTTGATCATTATCAACTAGGGTATTTATAAGATTAGGGTTAGGATAAGAATGCGGCTTAGATGATGCATGTCCTAGGCCCATAGAATACCATTGAGCTGATGTGCCATAGTTGAACCTTATAGTGTTGCGCTGCGCTACACTCTGAAGTGTAGTATGTCATAATCTACCCTTGCTAGAGCTTCAGTAACAAATTATCCTACAGTTACACTGTAACACGCTAGAGAGTGTATCGTGGTGTAAGAACCACCAATGCTTGAATTTTTCTATCTCCATTTTTGTGATTAAATCAATTGTCTACTTGCATTATGCTACCTTATGCTGCATAGCGTAACGCGGCGTAACATAGCTAACTTGCAAAATTGAAGTGTTGTTGTTGCACATCACTTGTTTTTGTTCAGTCCTTCTGGAGTCTATTACACTGCGCTGCATAGCATAGCGTAACAGGTCCTAAGCTAAAAGAAGACTATTTGAAATGTGCCACTTGTGGAAATCCTTTACGTAAACTTCGAGACTTTACTGAATCATTGAAGTCTTGAAATTTCATAGTCTTTCAATGGCCCCTCTTTGTTGATGTTTTGAGGGGTTTCCTGAGAGACGTCAACAAAGAATATGAAACACCACTAAGGTAAAGATGCCAACACATTCGTCAATTGCTACTCAGATTTCGCTCTATCAAACCTGGAAGTGCAAAGGTTGGGAGCATAAGGAGCATAGGAGGGATCTTACAGTAGTGAGGGAGGGAGATTCGGGAAAGACTCAAGCATGAGCAGGATACTTCACAAACGTGTTATTAGGCAACTTCTCGCGGGTGTTTTCCCAAGAGGTTACGCTACTATACTTTATATGTAGGGCTTGAATGGATAGGTTGTGTTATGCCCATATGGCCTAGATGAGTTGTGTTTCATCCATTTTTCCTAGCTTTGCCCCTCCTTTTTTGTTGAAGAATGCTCACAATCTGTACAAACAGGAGAAGAGAGTAAAGGTGGTTGTAAGGATAAAGGAAAGATAAAGTGAAATAAGTTTTCTAATGGAGGGAAAAGGTAGGGTTTGCATTCCCAAGTAGTCAGGCTAGTCTGAGCAGCCACCTCAGAATGCCATGATGCCTCACCTCCTAGTGAATGCATTCTTGAACAACGCTATCGTAGCAAGTAACTTGCAAAACATAACAGAGAATAGGGAGCAAAAGAAATCATCCCAATCGCTAGGGAGGCTATTGAAATAAGTTCCATCCGAAGTGAAAAGGAGAGCGCAAGCCACAGAGAAGGGACCATAGCAAGAGGCAAAGGTCCCTTTGTTGATGCTGCAGTTTAGGAATTCACCATCAATAGCCAGATTCATCTTATCCAATCAACTAGACAAAGAACTAGTCAGATGAATCTGCTAAGCCAGAGTCTCATAGTGGAGATGGGTGAGGGCCACCAAGGCTATGGGTTACCAAGGTTTCCTTGGGGCCCCAAGTGGTGAAGTCGACCCCAGGAGTTGCAACTACAGAGTGGCTGTCGTAGCGGCATCTCCGAGAAATCAGTAAGATGCCAGTAAGGTAGTGGCGTTGCATCTGTTCCAACACCCTATCCATTTCATCTGGTAGGGATGTAGTGCAAGAATGATCAGGCTCACTTGCTTCATGGGTAATCTATTGGTAGCTTCCAATTTTTAAGTCCTGGTAGACTGCTGTTTCTGGTTTTAAGTCCTAGCAGACCATGGTCCTAGTTTAAAGTCTGGGTAGACTGAAGTGTGCTAGTTTTACATCATAGCGAACGGTGGAAGAGCTAGTTTATGGTCCTAGAAGACCATTTTGTGGATGTCAGTTTCGTGTTCTGACCCAAGGACAAGTCTATGCTGGTTTAACATCTCAGTAGACAAATGCTTACCTTGCCATTTTCACGTCATGACGGACGGTCAAAAACTTTATCAGTTTAACGACGTGGCGGATGCGTGCAAGAAATGCTAGTTTTATGTCGTAGCAGACATATACAACACTGCTAGTTTTACGTAGTAGCAGATGTTTGTTACCTTGTGTTTGAGCCGAGCTGATGTTTAGATGTGGTACTGCTTTAGATACATACGATTCACTAGATTTGGGAGTTCGTTGCTGTTGATGTCTGCTAGCCTGAATGCTCCATTGTCATATGCATTGATGACTAGGAAAGGGTCTTCCCAGCTTGCAGATAATTTTCTCACTAGTTCACGAATGACTTTGAGAACTAAGTTCCCTTTCTTCATCAGTCTTTGATGCAGGTTGTGATGATGCTTCTGTTTCTACCTACCTTGATATATTTCGATGTTGTCGAGCATCTGGATGCATTTCTCCTCTACTGAGTCTAAATCTACGATCCTAGACTTCTTGTGTTGAGTCTCATTTATAACCGTGGAAAGGACCATCCGCAGTGAGGGAACATATAGTTCCAGGGGCAACACCGCTTCAGATCCATAGACTAGGCTATAGGGTGTCCTACCAGTAGCTGTTCTGCATGTTGTACAATAGGCCCATAGCCCATAGAGGATTTTTTCATGCCATCATTTTTTGTTGCTGCTGAGCATATTTTTCAGTAAATTGATGACCACCTTGTTTGTTGCCTCTGGTTGACCATTTTCTTGTGGGTAATAGGATGAGGAAAAAGATTGCTTGATACCAAGGTTACTGCAGAAAGATTTGGTTTCGGTACTACTAAATTGTGGTCCATTCTCAGTCACAATAGTCATAAGAAGCCCAAACCTGGTTACTATATTGTCCAAGATAAAATGGAAAACCTGTTGAGATGTAATCTTTTGTAGGGGAATAGCCTTGACCCACTTTATGAAGTACGCGATGGTGGTGATAATGAAGCTATGTCCTGTGGAAGACTTAGGTGTGATGGGGCCTATGATGTCTAGTCCCCATCATTGGAATGGCCAAATGATCTGTGTAGTATGCAATTTAGTTGGTGACATGTGTATTAAATTTGCATAACGTTGGCATGTATCACATGTCTTGACCTTGGTAAGGCAGTCTCATTCTATGTACGGCCAGTAATATCCTAAGCATCTGATTTTAGTGGCCATGGCTCATGGGGCTATGTGTCCTCCACATAGTCCTTCATGGACTTCGCTAACTATTCTTTGCACTTGGTCATTATTAATGCAAGTTAGCAATACTCCATCAAAAGAGCGCCTACATAGAGTACTGTCTTCGATGATGACATATTGCCTGGCACACTTGTCGAGGTGTTAACTCGTGCGGTGGTTCACCATGCAGAAGGTGGGTTTTAATGTTATTGTACCATTCTGGCATTCCTCCTGTGCTTAAAGAAGAGATTTGCACTGCTTGAATGACAGGGTCTATACATTCCGTCATTAAGGCAGGCAAGGTGGAAAACAAATGTGGTGGCACATTTAAAGCTAGTGTGGCTAGTGCATGGACTATAGTGTTCTCATTACGTGGCACATGTTGGATGTCAGTTGTCATGAATTGTCTCAAGAGATCTTTAGCCATATTGCAATAGGTTGTAAATGCACAACTTTGCAGGCATAGACCCTTGTGATTTGATTGATGATGAGCATCAAATCGCCTCAGATTTCCAGGTGTTGAACGTTGAGTTCTCTAGCTATTAACAATCCCCTGAGGAGCCCCTCATACTCTGCCACATTATTCATATGAGGAAACACCAGGCAATAAGCCAATGGGTGAACATCTTCAGGGGAGAGCGTAATGACAGCGGAAGAACTACTGCCTCTGGTAGTTGAAGCTCCATCGAAGTATAACGTCGCTTCGAGGCCTATCAATATAGGGTTTCAACTATGTATCTGTTCATCAGGAAACTCGGGCTCTATTGCAGCTTGATTGTTAACAGGTGATGTTACAAGTTGATCAGCTATGGCCTAGCCTTCCGTGGACGATTGACCGACATAGTACAAGTCAAATTCTATTGTGATGGCCTTCCAGCGGGCTATCCTACTGCTCTCATATAAATTGTTTATGATGGTGAATGTTGTTCTTGCAAATTATGTTGACTTGGCTACGGAAAAGACAGTGTCTACATGTTTTTAGTGCGAACACCAATGCTAAATAGTTATGATCTACTTCATTGTACCTTGTTTCGTACACAAATAGAGCATGACTTAGATAATGGATAGGGACTTCTGACCCATCGTCCTTTCCTTGGCACAACAACACAGCTATAGACACATCTGAACTTGCCAAGTAGATGTAGAAAGGCTAATCCCTTTGTGGTGGGAAAACTCTTGGTAAATGTAATAGCTCTTTTTTCAGGCTGTCAAACACATGCTGGCAGTCTTTGGTCCATTCGAAGTTAACTTCTTTCTTGAGCAGATGCCACATAGGACGTAATTTATCTGTTAACCTTGAAATAAACCACCTAATAAATTGCAACCTACCCTGCAACCTATGTAGTTCTTTGAGGTTTGTAGGTGGTGCTAGGTTAATGATGGCTTTAACCTTGTCGGGGTCGACCCGTATGCCAGTCTCCGATACAACAAACCCCAACATGCATCTAGTTTTGACTCCGAATACGTATTTTCTTGGGTTGAGCCATAGTTCATGCCTGAGACATCATTTAAGGATTAACTCCAGGTCTTCTGGGTGATCTTCCAACTTCTTATATTTGACAGCTTTGTCATCTACGTAGTCATTCAATCTCTTTAAGAGGTAATCACTAAAGATATACGTCATGGCACATTGATAAGTTGCTCCAGCATTTTTTAACCTGAAAGGCATCCTGGTGTAACAGAAAGTTCCCAATGGGGTCATGAAAGTTGTAGTCAGTTGATGTTCTGGGTTGATGCAAATTTGATTATAGCCCCAAAACCCATCCATAAAGGATAGTAACATGTGGCTAGCTATTGTGTCGATAAGTTGGTCGATACTCATGAACGGGAAGTTGTCTTTAATTGTTGCCTTGTTCAGATCATGAAAGTCTATATAGATGCATATTCCTCCTGTTTTCTTAGAGACAACTATGATGTTCGACACCCAGTCTGAATAATCGACTGCGCAAATAAAACTAGCCTGATACAGCTTAGTGATTTCATCACACACTGCCAGCGTGATTTCGGGCTTAATATTTCATGCTTTCTATTTAACTACTTTGATATGTGGGTCTAAAACTATGTTGTGCTATATTAGTCTCGAGTCTAAACCTGGCATTTCTTTGTATGACCATGCGAATACCGACCGTTATTCTGGAGCACACGAAGTATGTCATTCTGCTTTTGGTGGTCAAGGAGAGAATTACCTTTCAAAGTTTTACTTTCTCCTTTGTGTGTAACTACAGGGACCTCAGTAAGGGGATCCTCGATCACATCACTGGCTTCCAGGTCTAGGGTTCAGGCCAAATATTCTGGCTAGTCTAGGGATATTTCTAATGTTGCTATGGTTGTGTCGCAAAGGAAAGCGTCAGTTCCTATCAATGAAAGGTTGAGTTGTCTAATAGTTTCCCCATATGAGCCTGTTAGCACTAGGGGTATGAGTAAAGGTGCATCCATTTGTGAATTGACCTACAAAACCGCCAAGAACGGAAGTTGTTAGATTGTTTTTGTCGATCTGTTGAAATGATAGAAGGTTCTCTTTTTTAGAGGTGCATATTAAAGAGGCTTCCAGTTTAAGGTCTTAGCAGACCGCAACTAGTTTAAGGCCATTTTGGGTTGGGCCAACGTAAGTGTAAAAGGATAAACAAAATTGCTAATTTTAGGCTGTAGCAGGCCGCAACTAGTTTAAGACCATTTCGGGCCGTTATGCGTAAGCGTAAAAGTGTAATAAGGACAATGCTAAAAGAGAGAGCGTAAATTTTGTAACAGTAAACAACATGAACTAATGTGACATGTCACGTCAACATGTTTATTTCCTAGCTCTGTAGCTACTTCTTAATTATTTTTAGTTTTGGCGACACGTATGGACAAGGAGGTTTATTACTCCGTTCCTCTACGCCACCATCTTCCCCCTAAAAAGGTATTTCAGCCCAAATCAAGCTATCATCAACCACTATTTTGGCCTATTCAAATATTGGGACAGGAGACTGATCCTCAGGGATTTCAATTTCCAAACCCTGTTCCATTTCTACGTTATTAATGGCCTGAGGGATCATCTTATCACCATGGATGATCACTTCCCCTCCTGTGTAGGGCAAATGGATCTCCTGATGGATGGGTGATGAGACTACCCTTAGTTGAGCCAACCAGGACCTCCCCAAGATTAAGTTGAAACTAGGCATCTCCTCGACAATGATAAACACTACGTTTGTGGGGAATTGGTCCCCCACTATGAAGTTGATGTGTACTGTTCCTTTGACTTACACTCGTGCCCCATTGAATGAATTTAAACATGACGTTGTTGTGGGACTGATCTAGTTGATCAAACCCAGTTTATCCACTATGGGGTATGGAATGACATTAGCAGCTACCCCATCATCTACATGTACTCTCCGAATTTGGTATTGGCCAACCTGGATAGTAATGAACATAAGCGTTGTTGTCACTTAACCCTTCTCTGGGTCATCCTTAATGGATTCGTCATGAAAAGTAAGTAGGGAAGGCTGAGGTTGTTCAGCAGTGAGGGGAAGCATGATGGAGTGGATTGCTTCTTCATCCACTGGTAGGCTCTCGTCCATGGGTATGGACGTTAGCATGCAAACCATGGCCTCACGATGCTTTTTTAATGTCATTAGTAAGTCATAGAAGCTCAATGTTGTATTTTTTTGTTTAAGAGTCTGCTTAACTTGAGTAAAAGCATCAAGGAGATCACGTCCATGATCTAGTTGTTTATCACCCTTATCTTCTTCCATTCATCCCAGGAGACGAATCTCTCAGGGAGGAATGATTTCTAGTTCAGGGTTGCATTTTCTTGGGTTGGGAGAAGATGGTTGCGTTTGTGTAGCATCGTATTTTTTAGAGGGTAGGGCCAAGGGTGCCGAGGCGAGGGGCATAACCTTAGGAAACCCTAGCATAATTCGATCCTTGGCTGTATTACCTGTCATACGCCCTTCTCCTTTCCTATTAGGTTGTGATTGAGGTGTTGATGTAGAGATTCACCCCTACGTAGCAGGAGCAAATGACGGCTTTGGCATCCTGATGAAAAAGGGTGCACTAGGCTTGGGCGCAGCCTGGGCTGTGAATTTACCAATAGTGGACTACAGGACGAAGCTAGGAGACAGAACCAGAGAATGAAGGGTTGTCACTGAGCCACACCCATCGATGTTGACGGGCTTGTTGTCCGAGATAGGTAAGGAGGTACATGCAGCACAAAGGTTTATTTTGACTATGCTTGGCCATCGCCCTCCATACTCACCATGTTGATAGTGTACCCTGCGTTATTTTTGTTTAACGGGTCTTGGTACACATGCATGGATTGATTTTCTAGAAGAACTAAACTACTGCTATCTAAGATCAGTTTACCTTGATCGATCATGCATTGAATGTCATCTTTCAATGCCCAGTCGTAATCCGTGTCATGACCATACAACTGGTGATAGTCACAGAAATAGTCTAGCCTAAAGTTTTTGGGCACTGGAAATTCATTTGGCAAGGACAAGGAGGGATTCTTAAGCAGCTCACAATGCCTTCTATGGCATTTTAGACCTTCCTCAGACACATTATTATGTTGAATATGGCCAATTCCCAATAATTTCTTCAAAATTTCTAAAGGTTTTACAGGTAGAGTCATGTATTTTGAGCTAGTTGTGGGCTCAGTAGGCATCGCAGATACTTTCTTGTTGTTATTTTTCTTCTTGGCCCCTTCGGCTACCCCCTGCTATGGTCGTTGTCGTAGCTTTTCCTTTATCTTTACCCTTGTTGTGGGAATTTTTTTAGACCACATATGCTGGGTCTTTACTACCCTCTGCCACGTCTTGAATGTTCTTAGTCTAAGTGAAGACTTGGCTGAGGGAGCAGGGAGCAAGGTAATATAGTTTGGACTTAATGAAGTCGTTGACTGCTCCCTTGAAGATTGCTAACAGATGAGCCTCTAAGATGGGTTCACGGATTTTGTTCAAGGTGGCACTCCACCACTATATAAACTTTTGGACTAACTCAAGTGGATCTTTCTTGACTCCCATGAGCTAATTCGGTGTGACTTCTGGTTTCAGGTTGTATTTGAAACAAGTCACGAACTGAGTTAACAGCTCTTCCAAGGTTGAGATGGAAGAGCATGGGAGTGCTCGATACCAGTCTAAATATTTACCTATTAAGGACATAGCAAAGACACGAATGATTGTATGTGGCCATTGTTGCAATAACAATGACTTTGACCTGAAGGTAACTAGATGGGCGTTGGGATCACCTTCCCCATTGTATTTGGTAAAATGGGGGAGTGGCATCCTAGGAGGCAACGACAAAACAGGCACTGATGGACTAATAGGATTGTCATGGTAAAAATCCATCACCTATATTCTGTCGAAACCGGTAGCCTTGAGATGTTTAACTTCCTCAGCAAGGGTCTGAATAAGTTGGAAGGCTTGATGCAAACCCATAGATGAAGAGGTTGTTTGTGGAATTGCAGGATGAGCCATGCTAGATGGCAGGATAGGGGTGGCAGCTTGGCCTGTGTGCGATGTTACCAGGACTGCCCCTGCAGGCAGTGCCACTTGTGACATCCACCACCCAATAGGTGGTGCAGATGGGGCAACCACCATTGACTATGCCATGGGATGCATTGTTTGTGTGGTCAAGGGCACAGACAATGACCCTATAGTGGGGTTTAGCACCTATGGGACTTTGTGCTAATGATGAGTGAGATGAGACATCTACATAGGCTATGCTACAAGGGATGATGTGTTTGGAGCCCTCCATGCTGCAGTTGTGGATCTTGTCATGTGAGTTGGGATGAATGTAGGTGTTGTGTGTAATTGCGAAGTAGGTATTGCGTGTACATGCGACGACATAGGCGTAGGTATACGATAAGATGGATTAGCTAACTATGACTGCGGAGGAATGATTTGTGAAGGGACACCACCCAGGAGGGTATTCGGAGAGAAAAAATGTGGTTGGGACAAGTGCGAGATGCGATTAACATTAGATAATTTCAAGGGTGTGGTGACCATGAACATCGAATTTACATAAGACACCATGGAGGGAGGGGCCACAACAAAGTCAGTGTGACTACCTCCCTTAGAATGGGAATCTAGATCCTCCTACCCATCATGAAGCACTTCATCACGGAACAACTCCTCTCATTGTTCTGTTGATGCCCTGGCCATTAGCATTTGATCTAAGATCCACTATTTTTAGTCTATCAGGGGTACAATGGTGTTAGGTGAACTAATAAACTCCTTCCCATTGCAGTATATGAACTTATATTCTCGTTTTTCCTTGAGTTCTTCTGGATACATGGGAAAATTTGCAGCAAGTTTAGCACAGAGGAAATTCTAATGTTCCCTACGCTGAGCATGTCCCTCAGGCTCTTTATTTTGGAGCCAGAGGGATCGGCGTGGTCACACCGGACTGGCTGGCGGCTTAACCATAGGAAACGTAACTTGCAGTGTCCAAGGGTTCTTGAGGTTAGTAGTGTCAATAGCAGTGGATGAAGCAACCATTCTCTACGTAGCTCGAGAGTAATGACAACAAGGATAAAGATCACAAGGGCAAAGGCAAGCTAAGGAAAAAAATGGGCTTTCTATCCTACAAGATTCTAGAGGAATTGTCGAAGCGACCGATCTACACCACATAATCTCGTAAACAATGATGGAGGTATTATGTTTACGTTGATCAAAAATGGGTATAGACAGCTCACGGGACAACTTGTGAAACGTGGATTGGAGGTTCAAGCCCTCCTTCTACCACCAGAAAATTGTAACGATAGAAAACGTCAGTTGCTAGAAATACCGAGCGAAGTTCTATGTACACAGTTCCAACCCTAGATTTGTATGAGGGCCATGCTAGAGAAAATGGATCCAAGGTACCCTGAACGGTCTTATCAATCAAACAAGGACTTACTTAATCAGCAAATTTTGTAATGATCGGATCACGAGATGAAAATTTCGATGGGGAGATATGATATCGGTAATCTTAAAGGCAATGATAATGATGTAAACCATTCAAAATGATTATAAAATCTATGTAAATAGGATGCAATAAATTGAATTTAGAGAATGTGCAATCCCGAGATCTGGGATTTAGCTTATAAACAAATACGTTGAATACAATGATTGCAAGCAGACTTCGATTTTAGACAAAGCACATGCCAAGAACAAGAAAGCTATTCAGAGACGAAACAAGCAAAGGCCAATCTACCTTGTTCTAGCCAATCTGGGCACAAGGGGGTCGAACTCAAAGCAAAGTGTCTGTTAACTCGAAGTTTTTGATCAAAAGCTCTTGTCGGTCATCCATCGATGTTCTTTCAATTACCGATTCTCTTTTGTTCTCTCGCCAATTTTGGCCAAAAATTGTTAAAAATTGCCAATAGCTGCCAACCAGAAATTTGCCAACCCTTTGATCGTTGTCAACTGGGGTATTTATAAGATTAGGATTAGGAGAAGAACACGGCTTAGATGATGCGTGTCCTAGGCCCATAGAATACCGTTGACCTAATGTGCCATAGCTGAAGCTTGTAGTGTTGTGCTGTGCTATGCTCTGAAGCATAATATGTCATAATCTACCCTTGCTAGAGCTTCAGTAACAAATTGTCCTACAGTTACGCTGTAATACGCTCGAGAGCATATCGTGGCGTCAGAACCGCCAATGCTTGAATTTTTCTATCTCCGTTGTTGCGATTAAATCAATTATTTGCTTGCATTAGGCTACATTATGCTACATTATGTTGCATAGCGTAACGTGGTGTAACATAGCTAACTTGCAAAATTGAAGTGTTGTTCCTACGCATCCCTTGTTTTTGTTTAGTCCTTCTAGAGTCTATTACACTGCGTTGTGTAGCATAGCGTAATAAGCCCTAAGCTGAAAGAAGACTGTCTAAAATGTGCCACTTGTAGAAATCCTTTATGTAAACTTCGAGACTTTGCTGAATCATCAAAGTCTCAAAATTTCACGGTGTTTCAAGGCTGTTGAAGCTTTCTGACTTGTCACTACCAAAGCCTCCATTGGCCTTCCTGCTTTGGACATTGCACATGTCAAACATAACACTTGCCACCCTAGTAGTGTCCTGAGCAAATAGGAATTTTCCCTCACTTTCCTTGATGGTTTTTTTCTTCTGGTTTTCTCTCTGTTGCATTTGCAAGATAAAAGCCAAGATGGTGTCATTCAAAAATGCATTCCACCATGAGAGCAAGACACTACATTGTTCTGAACTACCTACATCGATTAGCCTAGCTACTTGAGAGTGCATATCCTACTCTCCCTTCAGCCAACTTAATCACCATTCCTATACTTACAACTTCTGACACCTTCTTCACAAGCTTCCCCAATGTACATAAAGCCCATTCACATGCCCAGCCACCAAGACCATGATGGACATAATGCAACACATCCCATGGGAAGCCTCTATAGGTAGGTCAAAGCCCCATAAGGATGTAACACAAACTCATCCTGATGAGGAAACACCTATCCTACAGTAATGACAAGATTACCTTTGAATGAAAATGGGTGTGTAATAAAAAGCACACAAAGCACAAAAAATGAATGAAAAATGGCGATATAGCCAAATTCCCAAAAAAATGGCACAATTGCTTTGCAATCGTCTCAATCTTGGATCGATCAGCTCTAAGCACTCCAATAAGGAGTCAAAATACAAAGAGAAAAGATACAGATGCATGTTGATTCCCTCATAAGCATTCCTATAAGGGATCACACTATGGCAATGACTCTCATGATAATGCATCCTACACCTTTCCTTTTCCTTAGCCTGATTTCCTCAAACCCATCCCCTTTCCCTATCATGCTCAGCTCTCCTAGCACTCCCAAGCATAGCAAAGGATTATCTAAGTGAGCACTAATGAACAATGTGGGTGTCTCATTCAGCATGGTGTTTTGTGTTCTTTGTCGATGTCTCTCAAGAAGATCCTCTAGACATCAACAAAGAGGGGCCATTGAAACACCATTAATTTTGGGACTCTCAAGATTCAGCACAGTCCTGAAATTTAGGCAAGGACTTCTACAAGTGTGGTGACACATTGAATTGTGTAGACAACATGGCACCCTAGAAGTCCTAATGACTACGAAGCCACTTCCGAGCCTGCCTTCCATCCTCTGTAGCATAGCCAACACAACACCCAGTCATGAGGTCATTTTTCACGAAAGAGGCACTAGGGATGGACCATATAGTTTGACAAATTTTATATCTTCTAGACCATCAAGCTCGCTGCACTCTCTAGCCTGCCTAGCTCAACAAATGTCCCAGTTGATGGTCCACCCAAGTGCCAAGCTAGGAGCTATCAAAGGTGTTCAAGATGGACTAAATAGTTTAACAATTTTTCTAACTATGAAACCTACTACGCTGCATAGCATAGCAAGCCATGTAGAGGCTGATCAGGCACAAAATATGCAATTGGAAATGGTTCAGTCCTCCAGGATACCCGCCCTGCTTCATCCTTAAAGCATGATCAGCATGACATAGGAGAACGTGGTAAATCTCATCAGAAATCATCTCCATTTGAGTGCTACACTGTGCTACGCTACACAGCGTAGCACAGCATAGCAAGATTCTAATAAGAAAATATCTCTTCTCAAATTGTTTTAACGAAGTAAACATAATGGCCCATACCTTAACCATGAAAAAAATTCTTGTTCTACTTTGACCTCGGGACATGGCAAAGATCCCACAATAGAACACTTGCAAAGTAATGCAGTATTTAGGTAAAATTGGGTGCTACGTTGTGCTATGCTACATAGTGTAGCACAGCATAGCAGGGTGATAATGTAAGAAAATCTTCCAACAAGCTATTCTAGCGAAATAATTGCACTTGGCCATGCTTCAACCTCCAAAACTGCCTATCCCACTTTGCCCTTAGGTCTAAACCAAAGTCTCCTAAAAAAGCATTGTAGGTTCTAAATCAAATCCATGCTAAACTGACTACTACACTGTGCTACGCTACATAGTATAGCACAGCATAATAAAGACCCAAAGTCCAAAAGTGTCCCAAGGATGAAATTAGCAGGCCCTAGGATCTTTCAACATGAAAAGCAGGGTTTTCAATTGCTGAAGTTGCTTGCCTAACCAAGTGTTAGAATGATATTTTCAGTTATCTGGATAAAATTCATGTAAAAGAGGAGTGCTATGCTACCCAGCATAGCAAGCAAACTGTTCATGCTACACCACTACGCTGGGCAGTGTAGATAGCATAACACTCATGAAGAAGCCTTAGGACATCTCCAATAACTCTAGAACTCATTGGCAGTGTTCATTTCTACTCTATCATCTCCTCAACAGACAAGATTAGCAGTTTTCTTTGTTTTTCAACCCCCTGCTAATTCCTAAAGTTATCCTACACTTGACCCTACTCACAAGAGGAGGGAAGACATAGTCCTAGAGCATAGGCTCCATTTTTCATTTAATGTCAGCATTTTTTGTAAAAACATGGTAGTTCCCTAGATTCTGGCACATGCAGTTTGAATGTTATGGTCATAGTTCAGTAGGTTTCACTTCCAACCTCGTCACACTTAGTGTAGCACTGAAGCGTAGCACATCAGCATAGCACTACTCGTCAATGTAGCACATCCATGATCTACACCATGTGGGACCTAGGACACGTGGTATCCAAACCACGTCTCTCTCCTTTTCTTGGCCCTATAAATACCCTAGCAAACAACATTCAAGGGATTGGCTTTTCGATTTGGCTTTCTTGTAATTGGCTTCTAGAGATTGGTGTTTTGGCAATTAGCTTTCTAGAAATTGGCTTTGGCAAGGAGGTTGGAAAGCAAAAGGTTGGGGAATAGAAAATCCATGCAATAACACTTCCTAGATCTCTTCTCAACCTAGCATAGCATCTTTTGACCAAGCATCGGTTCAATGGTTCTTATTTCCACCCCATTGGTAGTAGTCCAGGAGCTGTGACCATGTCGTTCCATAGTTAGCTATGCCTGTCCACTACTGCATGTCACTTGTACACCTCCTTAAACTAAACAAAGATCAGATCCCCCAATTTTGTGGTGGTGCATTCTCTCATCCAAGTTTTCTTTGCATTTCGTTATAGCATATATTTTGCATCATTATATATTGGTTCACGCTTATTGCTTAGTTACATACTCTGATATGCTTTTATTATTCTCTATGCTACATTTTTCTTCGTTCTGATCTCCGTGCATCACATTTTAAAATCATTGTTTGCAAAAGGTTATTGTACACCATGTAAGTCCCTTTCTAATCAACTAGACCATTCAAGGCACCCTATTTCTATTTTCTCCAACACAACCCTCGCATGGATTTAGGGTTAGGCTGTGCACCTAATAACCTCTCGGTGTTCTAGCCACCGACGTTTTCGATCGTAACAATATGCATCATAGATGATGTTGTAGATCTAAATCATGTTGTAGATCTAAATCATAGCCTCTTGAAAACTTAGAAAAGTTGTTTAAATCAAGCCTGGGTAAACGGCTTTCCTTGCGATGCCTGTGGAATATCTGAATGGCCTCTGTTATATGCATTAGGTTGTTAATGGCTAGCAGGGATTCATCATCACTAAATAGGTCATGAGTTCATGAGTTGTGTTCATGTTGGCATTTCTAATTTTGCTCATGTGTTCAATTTTATTTCTAAACTAACCCCTTAAGAAATAGTCATTTTGTCACAACCTAACGTTGAAAGAGTAGAGGAAGAGAAAAAACTAGAAGACTCGTCATGACTTTTGTAACTCTCCCAATCATCCCCTAATGTACTCTTGCTACCTATTGAGAAGTTCCTAAGCCTTACGAGCCCCCTCGTTCTATGGGATGTCCCATATTCATTAGAGGTATCTAAGTTTGATGACAAAAGTCCTTGAGTATCGTTGGGATGTCCATGAACATATGAAACTCTTGCATAATATTGAGTACCCTAAACTTCTTCTTCATCATAAATTTCATTGGTTCCCCAATAAATTACCTCGCTAGATATTCCATTATGACTGTCTTGTGAAAGAGGCATTATTGTGAATTGTGTGTAACCTAATTGAATTTAATTTCTTTTTCTGAAGGATATATCATTAATACATTATTACACTAATATTATATGATATAACTAATCTAGGTAACTAGCACCATCCTTGGCAACGACACCACTGATGAACGGTAAGGTACCCCTATGCTCAACCATACGAATATGAACATGTATGCACGATCTGGTTGAACTCCATAGATGGACTAGTTGTGGCACCTAGATAGTTATACGTTGATCATGGTTCGTTATCTTTCCACTTGGACTAGTAATTACTTTGTCACATATGGTTTAGTCTAAAGTGAGGTGTATGATGTGAACCCTACTACTATGCTACTCCTAAGAACAATAAGAGATAACTCAATTAAGCTAATGGGAAATAGGAAATAAGATCTAAGGTAGCTTAAGTGCAATGAGCATCTATCCCTAATCATCCATATGCGTCTTGAACTTCATATAGTATTTTTGGGATTACCAAGCACACACCACTTGAAGCACTACTCGATATGCTACTAGGTTACCATGTAGTTACACTTAAATGCTTGTGATTAAGGCGTACTCATTTCGCATTAATAATAAGAATAGTAAATGATGATAAAATAAATATTAACTAAGAAAATAGTAATAAATAATAAATAATTAAAACAAATTTAAAGCTAAGTGAATGCTACAATGATGGAGCAATCTTGATCCTTATTGCTGATCATGTGCATGTCCAAGTACATCACACTCAAACAAAGGTTTCGTACAATTACAAGCATTACACTATGGGCATGCACTTGGAAAAAACTCTAAAACTGACAATAAGAACTAAAAACTGACTAAAAAGATGAACTAAAGGACTCCCTCACTGTGCACTTGAGTGCTATATTTATGGGCTAACATAAGAATCACGATATCATGTATATGATATCATATCCAGGCAACGATATTGCATACCCAATATCACGTACCTGATATCGGGGCTTGGCAAACCACAATTCATTACCATTGTAGTTTCCATAAAGGGAAAATACACCAACATCCCTTAAAAATGCAAACCAAAAACTTAATCTTTTTATCAATGGCATATTTTTGGAAAAATACTAGTCTAATTCATTTTAGCCATGGAAAATTGTTAATGAACATTCAAATCTTCTTGTAAGTGAACCACAAATCCTAGAAATTACATTTCATAATATATAGTACATAGCAATGATTAAAGATTGAATTAGATCCCACATTAAGGTGTGGTAAAAGGTGATATAAGATCTTTAGGAAAATGATATGCAAAAGTGGAATGAAAAATAAATTAATAGAAAACTATTTTAGAAATTTAGAATATTTCTAGGAGAGAGTATTATGTAGGGTGTGAACTATTCAGCTAGATATTGTGAGTCTAGGAGTAGACATTAAAGAAACTCAAGGGGAGGAATAGGAAGCAACATGTGTTGGGTTAAGGAATAAGAGACCAAAGAGTTTTTTTAATTTATTTAACAATATTAGCAATGGAATGATGCTTTTGGTTATGCTAGGGGATGGAAATGAAGAAGACATTATATGGGTGGTAAAGCAAAAAACATTGAATCAACGGATGACATTATAACAAACATAGCAATGGATTGGTTTGTACCAAAGTCAAGAGTAAAGAATAAATGGATAGATTATGAATGGATATATAATCCAAGGGATAATGAGGTTAGAAGAATGGAACCTAGTTTAGTGGTTTATGCATGGATGAACAAAAAAGAAGATGAAAAAAAGGTAAGGCTAAATAAGAAAACAAAATTGATAGACAAAGATATGTTGTGGCAATCAAAGAAAGAAAATGCTAATGCTTATTAGATGAATATAATTAGATATGAATAGAATGATATGTGAATATAACAAAATCTTCTTGTACATTCCTTATTTTTGATTAAAAGGAATATTTTGTTAGAAAGGATTAGACTAACTATATTTAACTTTCTATTAATATGTTCTTAGTATGAATGAAAATAGTGGAATGGTACAAATTTATTATCTCAATTTAAACAATGTAGTAATTTGAACATATATTTTCATGTATGAAGATATTATTACTCATTCATCAAAAATTTAATAATTTTTAAAAATAAAAAAGTAAAGGTACATTCCAAATATAACAAAAATATCCCTATAAAAATATTGATCCATCGAATGAAGAGGAAGACCCAGCAATCTCAATGGAAGAGCTCTCTAAAAATTTGTCAACTCTGATTACAGACTTGGAGCAAGTTACTAGAAAGAAGATTGCTACACTGAAGGGTTTCATGAAAAGAAAAGAGCTAGAAAATCACTAGCTTAAAGAAGAGAATGCTAGATTAGAAAAATGAAATAAAGAGCTCAAGATTAAGAATGACATCAAAGAATCAATCATTAAAGATAAAGTGTATTAGATTAAAAGTAAGAAAGAGTTGAACCAAAGGATGCAGTAAGAGCTTGAAGAGGCAAAGTTAAAATCTAGCATTGATTTGTCTTTCATTTGGGACGTTAGATTCTATGATCTTATGGCATAACTAAAATATATAAAAGATAAATTTTCTTTGATCCAAGAAAAATTGAGCTATGTTAAAGCTCGAGGTCCTACTTATGACCATGTTTTGGGTAAAGGAAAAATTTTGGAAGATAAAGCTAGAGAGTTGAAGAGGAAGTTATCATCGATTGAGGTGGAGTTATTAGATGGGATAATGATGGTAGTAGTGAAGGCTATTGGGGAGGCTCATGAATCCAAAACAACTTTTGAAGATAAAATGATTAAATTCAATGAGTATAAGGAAAAGATGAAAAATAAATAGTTTGAGTGATAACAAAATCTGACATCATTGAGCACAACACTAAAGATATCGTAGCCAAAGTTAAGAAGAATCCAAAGAAAGGCTCATGGAATGAAGTGTTCAAAGTTATCTTTGAATTTGGTAAACTCCACAAGTAGCTTAAGTTTAGTAATTAGTTATTCAATAAAATGGATTTGGTCTAGTATCTTGAAGCATTGAGCCCTTGTGAGGATATGATCAAAAAAAATTTCAATTTTCAGTCAATTAATCTTAATTTGTTATAACTAATTTATGCCTCAAAACCTATAATGGGTTAAGACATGTTAATTATAGAGAGGAGAGGTGAGGGAGCTAGGAGGAACTAACACTTGGATATTAGACAAAGATTTTTGTACAATTACATTTTAACTTGAAACTTGATTAAGCTCATTTACTTCTATTTAGTGAGTTATCTTTATTTTTCTACTTTAACATAGTTGCTTAGCTAGTAGTCAAGATTATAGTATGTCTTCTAGCTTGTTTCTTGCAATTGTTTAATCGCTTCTTTGAGCCAAGGATTTAACAATTTTTAATATTATTTATCGATTCAACAACTTCATTTTCCAAAGTATTTACTCATGTCAATGGTAACTTGTCTTCAATGTTTAAGATTTTATGTAATTTTACTATTTTATTTTTATGAATCCATTGAATCTTGCTCTATTTATAGTTTTTCTCATGGAAATTTTCTCTAAAAGAGATTGGTGATAGATTTGTTGAATTGCACTTAAGCATTAAACAAAACAATGATTAGTACATGTAGCATATGATCGAGATTGCATAGACTAAGTAGCTCTAATATAGGTGGAAATTTATTTGCCTACAAAATAAAGTATAAAAGGTGAATCTTTTCATAAAATTAAAAAATAAAATATTATGAAATTTATAATAAATATTATTTCAAAACATATAGTTCTCTACAACCACTAAGTTTATTTGAAGGAATCCAAGCCTTGATGTTTCTAGAAACTAGCAAATACCTAAACTTGAGTTTTTGAAAGAGCTCTTAGTCTTGTGATTATCATTTCAAGGAGGATACAAATGTTGACATTAAATAAACCTTTTCCCCACCAATGGTTTCTTGTCACTAGGAAAGGAATAAATTATCAGTGGTAGCCCTAAGTTTATGTCAACTCTATACAAACAACAAAAATATGACTCTAAAAATATAACAAAATAAAATGATGATGATGATGGAGGAACACAACAAATAACCCAACAAGTCCAAATGACTAAAATATTCAACATGATTTAACAATAAACTCAAAGATCATTTCTAGGAACCTACCAATCTCAAAAGTAGTCCATTGGTATCAAACATTATCCAAGGATGTTAAAAGATGTTAAACTAACTTCAAACTATAACTATAAGAATATACTAAAAATAGCAAAAATTCAAAACCATAACTTCATTATGGTTCATGATGGTTGGCCATGATCTTACTACAATCTAGCTATGACTTGTGATTTATATAGAGTTTCAAATTTAGTTGTTAAATAAAGAGAATAATACTTTTTCTCTATTAACAGCTTGATCATGACTTGAATATGACTTGTGGTCTTAGACCATTACCTAACCTTGATTTGTGGTTGGTCACAAATGATCTAAAATATCTTAGAATTACAAAAATATTATGAAAGAATTATCTATAACTTCACTCTAATTTGTGATGGAATACCATGACTACATCATGAGTAGCAGTATTATAAGTTTCACCACCTAAAACAAAAAATCTAATTCTAAAGGTATAGGCTAATCATTATCTTATAATAATTCATGTTAGAAGATCATGATCTAACCACTACTCATGATCTATATTAATAATTTCACCAACGATGTATGGTTAAACTATGGTTTTGGCACAAAATTTAAGATGGAAGAAAATTTATATAAAACAACAACCAATAATTCTAGAATAGATAGGGAATAAAGACAATAATTCATACACCTCCTAATTAAGGATAAATTAATGAAATAAGATGATATGGAAAAGGATTCAAACAATTAGAAATCATAAAAATTTAACAAAATACTAAAAATTTTAAATTCAACAAAATAAACAAAACCTATATGGATTTGACGTAAGATGAACATTATGGCAAAAAAAATAAGACATGTACCAATAGCACCCATGATTAAAATGGTTATAATATTACATTCTTCAAAATCCCAATTTTTATAATATCATTAAAAATTAGCAAATTTAGTAACATAGATCATGCATTTAATGTATAAAACTTAGATGTTTCTAAAAATAAAAAGTAAGTCCCAACCTATATATTAATTTCATATGAATCATAAGATTTCAACCAAAATCAAATCATGCTACTAATTTACAAAACTTGAGAAGATTGAATAAATCATGAGAAAATGTCAAGAAGCATCACCCAAATATTAAGAAGCATAAAGTTAACAAGAACATACATGAACTCACCTAGACACACATGAATCATAGGTACAACTATCCCACAACACTCTAACAATATCACCATAAGACACCAATTTAGCAACGCTTTCATGTTATGTACAATGGATTCCAATAGTGCTTAAAAGAATAGAGTGTAGGATATTTAATGAAAATATCCAAGAATAATAATTCCAAAAACTAAAATTATAATTTAAGAAATTTACTACTGATTCTCATTTAACTCATGTAGACATTCTAAAATGCTAATAAAAATATATCATGAAAAATTTTAATTTAAACAACACATATCATACTATACATTTAACTTCTAAAATATTACACATAAAAACTAATCATGCCATTTACATGTCACCATGTCTTCACCATAGCCATCATGAAAGCATATTATAATCATTGATGAGATTAGCATACATGAACTGAATATAAATTAATAGTGTATAAAATCAAATAAGCATTAACATGAAATATAATGTTGGAAATCAAAACTAACATGCATAGCTAAAAGGTGTAACACATATAACCAAAAGTATCAATGGAATATATAAGAATAAGGTAATTATACTATCTAGAAAATATGTTGTTACATGTTCCCCCTTTAGAATCTTCCTCTGGTAAGATCTCAGGATACAATAATCTCTTATCAGACTCAAGCTTCGCAATAGATTCTTAAGAATCATGATGAATCAACAAGACTTTCATAATCAAAATGACCATTTTCTCAAATTAATACTCCATCCAATCCATGATCTTAATAGAACACTTTAGATACGTAGCATTAGCTTGAAGCTATACTTTGGTCCATTCAACAACATCACTATCATCCATAACATACCTTGAAAGCATGGCGATATGAAAGACATCTTACATGCTAGCAAGCTATGAAGGAAAATTTGTGTGATAAGGCATCTCTCCTATGCATTGAAGCATATTGAATGATCCATTGTAACAAGATGAAATTTTATCTTTCATGCTAAGAAATATCATATCCTTTAGTGAAGAGATACAAATAAACATCTTATTAAGAACTATAAAATCAAGAGGTCTTCTTCCATGGTTTGCATACATATCTTGCTAATTTGAGCTACTTTGAGTTAATTTTTAATCACCTTAATCTCATCTAACATACATAAAACTATATCCAAATTAATTTGCTACTTATCCTCCATCATATCCCAATACAAGGAAGTTTTTCAAGGCTTACCATACAAGACCTCATATGGTTTTACTCTTAAACTAGCTTGGTAGTTGTTATTATAAGAAAATTTAGCCAATGATAATAGTATATTCCAACTATCTAAAAAATACAAAGCATAATTCTAGCATAGATCCTCTAAAACAAAGTTAAGTATTTCAACCTTTTCTTATATTTATGGATGATACACTTATTCCTTTGAAATTATTCTTTCATAACCCTATAAAAGAAAATTCATAAATTAGATGTTAATTATGTAATCCATAGTGTAAATGATCTTTGGAATGACATAACCCATGATATATCAATGATTATGAACTGAAGTACCATAAACATTCAATTGAGTAAGAACTACAAGTGATGTAAAATAAATTTCAAGAAATGAAAAATAAGTAAAAATCATAAAGCTAATAAGAAACACAAAACTCAATTTTTAGGAAAGGGTTTCAGTTCCCCTTTCCAAGGAATGAAATGCTTGATTAAGTAAACAAAAAGAGTTTACCTCCTATGGAGGCTCAAGTGCTATATTGATGGGAGAATATAAAATATGAAATAAAACTAACCATACAATCTTAGTTTATAGTTGAAATAAAGGAATTGATGATGAGATTTAACCTTTGATTGGTGTAGATATGGATGGAAGGATCACTAGTATTCTTTGGTATTAATTTGGTATTAAAACAAGGTTTTTTTCTTATGAATTGCACCATAGGGGAAGCTAGTGCTCTAGATACTAACAATGGTATAGATGATGTGATCTAATATAATGTGGAAATGTTGATGCTATCATACACATGTACTTTAGGTAACAAAGGAAACATAATTAAGCTAGCAAAATAGAGGGGATGCTTAGGTGGTGATGAAGTATGAAGGTGATGTAATGGATGTTAGTACTAATGTTTCAAATCTCTAAAAATTTATCAAGAAATTAATCTACAAGTAATTTTTTTTTCTAGTAATTATAGGGTTAAGATTTTAAATTTTCACTTGGAATTATCTGCATCTAACATAGGTTTCAACTTTACAAACTTTAAGTTATGTTTAGGCTAAGTATTACAATGTGATGTGATAATGTTGACACTAGTGTCAACATCACATGTGTTAGTATTTGTACATATATTCTCTCTTGAACTAACATTTTGAGATTCCAAAAGCTATTTTCATCACCTAAATTAATGGAAAACATGTCTTGATGATGTTGAATAAATGTTAATGATATTACAAGATTGAAACTAATGTCAAATGATAAACTTGTAATGCATGTTAAAAAAATTGACTAAGGCAAGTAATACTAACATTGATGTTAGGATTACCTAGCTACACATAGAAAAATTATCATGTTTCATTTATTATCTCATATCTCCTAAAGCTTATCTAAACTATCAAAGTTGATTCTTGTTACCTTGTAACTAATGTAAACTTATTATTGGATGTTTGGAGGAGTCAAAACGATGACTAAAACACAAGTTTATGAAGTATCATAAAAAATTAACTAAGACAGTGTTAGCATCACTTGGTCAACCTTAGAAAAATTTTCTATTTCATGTCTCCCAAAGCTTGTCAAAATTGATGTTTTTCATATTTGGACCAATGAAGACTCATCACCAAAATTTTGATAGAGTTAAAATAGTAGCCAAGAGATAAGTTTAGCTGAGGGGATGTAGTCGTGACTAATGTAGGTGATATTGACATTGGTGTAGGTATTACCTCTAATACTTGAGTGATACTTAGAACTTTCATATTTCTGAATCTAATAGGAGGTGTCAAAACATATGCTCATATGTTCAATCATGACCTCTTTCATGTTCCCTAATATACTAGAATTTGCTAAAGCATATACTCATATGTTGGATCATAATCTAAAAAGTTAAAATCATGAAGTAAAAATGATGAAACACATTACTCTCTAAAAATTAGGAGGATGAGGAGGATAAGGATGACAAGGACGAGGATGACGAGGGCGACAAGGAGGATGAGGAGGAGGACGACAAGGAGGACAACGAGGAGGATGATGAGGAAGACAAGGAGGAGGATGAGGAGGATGAGGAGGAGGACGAGGAGGATGAGGAGTACGACAAGGATGAGGAGGAGGACGAGGACAAGGATAAGGAGGATGAGGAGGACGAGGATGAGGAGGATGAGGATGATGAGGAGGATGAGGAGGACAAGGAGGACGAGGAGGAGGAGGAATGTAATAAATCATAAGTAAGATAAGAGGTAAGGTTCCATAAAACCTAATGATTTTATCACTTTTTCTCATTTTTTTCCTTTCAAATATGGTTCCTGTTCCTACACTAAATGGGAGGATTTTATGAATTGGTTTTAAGGATGAAATCTAATATTAGTACACTTAGAACTATTGAGCCTTTTCTTTCTTTCTTAGTGCTATTTTTAATCCTTTGAACCTATGACGAAATATATTTTGTATTTGGGTTTTTTATCAAGAGTTATCATATTACTTCTTTGAATGTACTACTACAATTTATTAATAAAATTTTTAATTTTGGAGGGTCTACCATAGCAACTACATAAAATGTAGTTCCTTTTAGGAAATTCTTTGTTCATAGGATATGAATATTGATTACCATCTAAATCTATCAAATAATATGCTTCATTGCCAAGGTTCTTGAGGATAATGAAGAAACCTTATTAGTTTGGAAAGAACTTGGATGTCTTAGCCTTAGGGAAATGTTGCAATACACAATCACCTTATTTTATTTCTCTTAGTCTAACATGATTATCATGAGGATATTGTATATCTTCTTGAAAAATTTTAATGTTAATTTCTATTTTATTATGATTTTATTCAAGGTTGTCTAGCTCAATATAACACATTTTTTCATTCTCCTCATCTATCATCTAATTGTTCAAGGCTACTCAAAGAAAATGCACGTTGAACTCCACCAATAACATTACTTTGAATCCAAAAGAAACCATAAATAAGGCTTGGAAAATTGCATTTTAGAAATTGGTTTAATAGATTCAAAGGACATGGGATAGCTAGGTATTTCAGGTTCATTGAGATTTATCAACCATGGTTTTGTGTAAAATAATAGAGTATTTATTATTTAACCTAGCTTAATCATTAGACTAGGGATTGTAAGAAGATGAGAACGACTAGTTGATTTCATAGATATCATAGAATTTTGTAACTTCTTTACTCTTGTATTAAGTTTCATTATCAATAATAATGTGGTGGGGAATGTCAAAGGAGTTATGATGAGATCCAAAATAAATGGTAAATATACTTGTACATTACAAATTTTAAGAGGATAACTTTAACCCACATGGTAAAGCACTTGATAGTTATCCAAATAAACTAATGACCAATAGAAGATTGAGAATTTATAGAACCTATGATATTCAACCATCATTTCTAGAAGGGCTATATGATTTTTAAAGTCCTAAGCTCTTAAGAGGGTACATAAATAAGTAAAGAATGACATTAACATGGATCAAAAATTTTAACTATTCTATGCATGTATCTAGATATTGTGGATCATCAATAACCTAACTAAATGATATAAGCTATAAGTGATCTTAATTATAATTAATCATCATGTACACTTGAATGTACTAGTTCTAGAATCATTTATACTTTATCATAACTTAGATAATTTTGAAGAATATTTCATGTGGAAATATGGCATAAAATAGGAGGATTTATAATATATAAGTATTTAGAGAATTCATGAAGATCATTCTTTTAAGGTTAAGATAACTTTTATGATTTTTTCTAGTTTGCAAGTTTTACATAATGTCTCGGTGTTTTTTTTCCTCTTCTAATTTAACTAAGACAATGCATTATATGTCTATGTGAGTGATAGATATACCTTATATCATGTGAGATAAATGACCTCTAAAAAAATAGGATATGTAAGAAGAGTGAAAGTACCTAATACATCTCCAAGCATGTTTTCTAAGTAGTGGATATGGATTAGAAAATATTTTTCAAATTACAAAATGAGGTTTTTAACTAAGTTAATGTAAGGTTAAAGGTGTTTAGCTTTGCAAGAATATTTATCATTTACTTGACATATAACTAATTAATAATTACCTGAATTAAAATCATTTAATTACTAACTAGATTGCTAGGAGGATACATTAATTGAGAACCTCATATTCAACAATGTTATTTGTGAATGGGAAATCAAACAATAAGGTTTATATATAGGATATATACCTTTATGATGAAGGAGAGAAGCCATACTAGATCCAAGAGTTGTATAAACACTATTTAAGTATAAATGTAAATTGAAGTCTACATCATTATTGATGTATAAATGTGAATTGAAGATTGCATATGTTAATTTTATCTTTGGAAGAGAAATGATTTCATTCTTAAATGATTTCTCAAGAAGATATTAAATGGTTATAATGGAAGGATATAATAATGAAGTTCATATGAGAAGGTCTACTATGACTTGGTCCTTGATGGAATATTGGGAAAAGGTAGGATAGTTAAAACTTAGTAATATGTATTTTTCATGTTACGATATGACTAATATCATAGAGGTTAAAAGCTATGATTTGTAAGATATAGTCAAAACATATGAGATGAACCTTTATTCTTAATAAGTAGTGTCTTCATTTTTTGAAAGTAAAAATAAGACATAGATAAGATTTTTTTTTATCTATGTATGATAAGACTAGAATTAATGTTCGTTTTTTTCATACTTCTCATCATTAGTTTTTTACATTTGGCAAGTACACTGTAAGTATGATATAAGTTAATAGACATTATGAGCTATAGTCTACAATCTCATGTAAGCTGCAAGAATTCACATCTAGCTTCTTGAACTAAAAAAGAACTTTGGATGAATAAAAACATCTCATCTTTTATAATCAAGGTCTAGAAGTAGATTTGTAGACTACAAGAATATCTAGAAATTTCCATGGATTCTTATTCAAATAGGAAATTAAAATAAATAATAACCTAGAAGTCAAGATTTGAAGAACTAGTTTAAATGAGAGAATTGTTAAATGATTGCTAAGCTACATGACATAACATTTTCATTGTTTGGGTTCTACAGCTTCCATATTATCTGCATCCTTCTGCAACTTGTGACTAAATCTACAACCTTTCAGTAGGAGTTTTTGAATAGAATCATGAATTTTACTAATGCAACATGATGTAATTCATAGCTAGCTTGCAACTCAAATTTTATTATTGAATTTAAATGTTTTAATCATTTATGATACTTATGAGTAACTATGAGTAATAATGATGTGTAGTTGCTAATCTACTTCATGAGATAGTGAGCTAAGTGTAACTACGAGGCATAGACTATTATAGCTTTATATTGTAGGTAGCTAGAAGATATAGACCATCATAACTTCAAACTATTGATGATTATGAGTCATAACAACTCATAGACAATAAAAAAGAGAAATGGTTCAATTCTATTTCAAAAAATTTTGAGAATATGAAAAGAGATAAAATGAATAAAATATAGAAAGATGTGGGATATATGAATTAAACAAAAAGTAGAGAAGAATATATGTTTAGAATTGTATATTGAGAATTAATAGAGTAAGTTTTATTATTTCTTTAATCCTTCTTAATGATAGTTATTTACCCTTTATTTTTTTACTATAAGTTTTATTTTTTCATTCCTCTGTAACCATAGGTTAATTTCATAATTGTATCACCCTACTACACATTATGAAATAACTAAATCTTTTGTACAATGTAGGTTGATGGTTGAAGTTTAAGTGATTCATATCTATTGTGATGTCCATTTCTAATATTCTTCATGTTTCTAACTCTTTATATAAGTGTTTTATTTGTTTGATAGTTCACATGATTGGTTTAATTTAGTATTATTTTCAACGATTGTATTGTTTAAGGATTGTATGCCCTATTAAATTTAAGGACAAACCTTAAACTTGCTAGGAGTAGTAATTCTCTAGGTTGGTTACTTTTGTTTCCTACCCCTTATTTTAATTTTAAGGTTGATTGTAACTTTTTTGTTTATGCATTTGTGTGCATTAAATTTTAAAAAAAATCATTTTTATACTAATATTTTTGTGAGCTACTTAGACTCCATAGGGTACCTTTAGATACTATGTGAGACATTTAAGGGTGTAATCAATAGGATTCTCAATCATCTTTGAAGGAGAAGCTTCAGTTGTGATGCAATGAAAAGGCTAGTGAATAGTGGGAGCATGCACTACAGAGAGCATGCGAGGAGAAATCAAAGAGAAGGAAGAAATTTGGACATGTTTCAATTCAAGCATCATGGAACTTTAAAACTTTTCTTTGCCTAATATTGCCTAACATGTTCACAAATTTGTAGGAGAGTAACCCTAAGTTTTTGATCATTGATTACCAAGCCTTTTATGAGGTAGAGGTACTTGACTCCTATGTTACATTTAGACTATCATTTTCATCCTATTGGATTGTATAAATGAGTGTTTAGACACCCTTACTAAGTAGCATCTTAGAGTTTCTTTGGCCTTGGTAGTAGGTCCATGTTAGAACCCCTTCCACATGGTATAACCAGAGGCCAAGATTCTTGTGATAGCATGCATTCTAGAAGTGGAAATGGATGGGATAGGTTGATCATATAAGCACTTATTTCCACCTAGAAGAGTTCTTACAATGATAATAGACACCAAAATCCTAGGTGTGTTACATTTCACCTATTTCATGTCTTTTGGGCTCATAATTTTACTAGACCTTTAGGAGTATTGTTAGTTCAACTACCCCTAGATATTCTTATGGTGAATGTAGCTAGCAATAATAGATGAGGCTAGTATGCCTTTTCCCTTAATGATTTCTAGTCTAATGTATCATCTTAAAATTCTAATATTTAATGGTGAATGCTATACAAATGTAACAGAGTTTGAAGATGATCATCTATGAAATTTTTATTGTTCATTCTACACCCAACAAGTGACACTGAGTAGGATCTCTAATATCATATGGATTCTAGATTCACTTGTTCCAAGGGATGGTGAGAATGTCAAAACAAACCAATGCTATTCAAAGCACTTTTAGCTACAATAGAATTAGTAGAAGTAAACATTATCCATTGGCACTTTATCAATGATTCTATCATGATTAAATGACATGGATGAGTTCATCAATATCAAGTTCTATAGAATTGGGAATCATTAGGTAAGGTTGGTGATGAGCCAAGAAAAAATAATCTCATTCATGTATCATATCTTCTATTTCTTTAGATAGCTAGAGGTGGATTTTAATGAGTAAAAGGATTATATTTAAAATCCCTTTACTTTTTTGATACTAGAGAGTGCTCCAATAAATGATGACATTAGACCCTCAAAGTTTACATACTAAGTAGATGATGTATTTGTCAAGGAGGATCTAGTAGGATATCGTTCTTGCAAGGAAACTAGTGGTGTTGGTTCCATAGATTTAGGTCCTTTAGCTTAAGATCATTCGTTATTTTCATTTCTCTCATCTCTTCCTTTTCCCTTATGTATTTAATCTAGATGTGTATTTTTGATATTATCATATATAGTTACTTTAAATTCATTACTGATATATATTTCTATGAAATTAATTCATCTACATACTCTTGAATACATTTTTTGGGATAATAAAAAATTAGTTGGATGCTATCTTAAGAATAGAATTAATGTTTATTTATGTCATACTTCTCATCATTATTTTTTAAATTTTTGTAGGTAAACTACGAGGGAGTTGTGAGTTGACAAATATTGGATACTATATCATGTGATCTTATGTGAGCCACAAGGATATGTAGTGAGAACTTGAACTACAGAAACACTTATGATGAACCAAAAACATTTTTTGTTTTATAACCAAGGATTATAAGTAGACCTATAAGGCATAGAAATATCTAAATATCCCCATGGATACTAGTTCAGCTAGAAATTCAACTTGGAAAAGAACTGAGGAGATGAGATGTGAAGAACAAAGTCAAATGAGGCAATTATTAGACTATGATCAAGATATGTATTGCAACCTTCCACAATCTTTGTCTTGGACCTTCCATGAAATCTAGAGCCATCCACAACTTGTGAATATGTTCATAACCTTAGGGAAT
>MNCI01036109.1:0-54317 GCA_015680685.1 Gnetum montanum
AACTCGATACAATGAGGTCAAAAAGCACTATCTAGCCTTAGACTTATCTTTGAAGAAATAGACACACTATCTTTTTAGGGGTCAAGTCAATGTCATATGCAAGGAAAACACACTAAGAATTATCATGACCAACATTTATGAGAGTAGCCAAATAGCTCAGTGGAAAGCCATCATAGCTATGTTTGACCTACACTATATGTCTCAAGCTTTAATGGAAGGTCAAGCCATAGTTACATAACTCACCACTTTTCCAATTAAGGATAATTCAACCATAGATCTTGAATCCCTTGATGAACATGTCAACATTATCAATGATGTACCTAAAGGATATGAGGCCATCATGTAGTTTGATAGAGCTTCAACTACACATGGAGTTGATGCTACTATCATCATAACACTTCTCTCAACTGAAATCTAATCTTTTAGATATCATTTTTATTTTTCATGTACTAACAACATGGCAGAGTACAAAGGATTAATCAAAGAAATGATGATAGCTCGTAACTAGGGATATACATGTTTAATGATAACAAGTGATTCATAACTAGTGGTCAAACAAGTAACTAGAGTCTATGCTTTTGAAGTTATACATTTATAGGCTTACTGTGATTTAAGAAAAACACTTTTACTATAATTTACATATGTTAGTATCCAACACATTCCCCAAGCTAAATGCACACTAGCTAATGCCATTGCCACCTTAGCCTTAAGTGCAATGCTTGATGTATTTAGTAAATTTCCTTTCATGATGGAATATTTTTCTCTTTTCATTATGCAAAATAATCAAATCAATTCCATGGAAACCATTAACAACATTCTTCAAAAAGCATGATATGATGACATAAAGTTCTACCTAATGCATGGTGAACCTCCAAAAAACCTAACTACTTCTCAAAAGGATGTTTTATGTAAATAATCAAAATAATATGTCATTTTAGCTAATGACGCATTATGTTGAAAGTCCTACAATGGTGTATAATTAGTTTTCTTATGTAAATTCGAAGCTCATATGGTCCCAGAACAAGTTCATGATGGTGTATGTGAAGGACATATAGGACCTAGAGCCATGGCTACTAAGATTAGATGCCTAGGATACAATTAGCCCTATATGGAAAGTGATTGATTATAGAAGTTAAAAGCTTGTGATCTATGACAATGGTACAAAAACCTTATACACATGCCACCAACTAAGTTACATACTACTTAGATCACATGGTCATTCTAACAATGGGAAATTAACATAATTGGACCAATAACTCCTAAGTTCTCTATATGACATAGCTTCATCATCACTACAACCAAGTACTTCACAAAGTGGGTTGAAGCTATCCCTCTAAGGAAAAAATGTTATAACAACTCTGTAAATTCAACTTAGATAATAGAGCATTCCATTTTGGCCTACCCTTAATCATCATCACAGATAACAAACCATAGTTTAGTAAATAAGAAATGCAAACCTTTTATTAATGATTAAACATTAAACATTCTTTTCCATCATCCTATTATCCACAAACTAATGGCTAAGCTAAAGCTAATAATAATGTCATCATAAACCTTCTAAAGATAATGCTAAACAATGGAAAATGTAGATTGTATGAACAACTCTTGTATGTACTTTAGACCTATAGGACAATCTTTAAAACTATAACTGGTGCCACACCATATAGCCTAGTTTATGGATCTAAAGCTATTTTTCCTCTTGAATTATAGGCTCCATCCTTGAGGGTAGTTCTATTAGACTACATTAATAATGAACAAAATAATAAGTTGCATATCATTGACTTTGATTTGGTGAAAGAGCAATGGATACAAATTCTTTTAAACATCAAAAGATATTAAGAGAACTAGAAACAACACCATCATCACAATGCACGTAAGTAGAAATTCAAGGAAGGAGACCTTTTCCTTAAGGCTATTCATGAACTTGCAAACAAATTCTCAGCCAACTAGGAAGGACCTCTCTTGGTTACCAAATCTTATGATAATAAAGCATTTAGATTGGCGAACATGAATGGGAATGAATTAACCAATCTAGTTAACCATTACTATCTTAAATCTTATTATATCTAACAATGACCTATTTTTTTGTGGCCTTTTTTTTTGCCTTTATATACAAGTTTGGATGAATGATTAACATTGACAACTCTAGTGATCTATAACAAGTGAGCCTACATGAGCTTTATCTTCTCAAAACACTATAAACTTTTTATGAATCCATAAAGTAAGAAATAGGGTTTTCATGTCCTCTTGATTATATCTAATAGTGGCATATGTTTGCTTGTAACCTCACATAACCTTTTGTGATCACATGTATTCTTTGACTCATTTTCTTATCCTCATCATAGTGGTGAGTTACTATGTGATCTTGATGCATGTGACTCAACTAGCTTATTCAGTCTTCCCAATAGTGCTTACTTCACATCCTCTCCATTATTCTTTTTGAGTCATAATCTTATAAAAAAACTTTATCCTTTCTTACCTTGATAATGATGAAGATTTGCATTTAACATTCATGCACCATGGCCATGTGACATATTCTTCTACATTCTCTATTAATTAAGTTTGCTAAATCAAAAACTCCTCATTTAGCAAGAAACCAAAATAAATATTTATCCCTGTAATGATATCCAACGAAGTTTCACTCTGAAGAAAAAAATGGGAGAAAATGCTAAGAAAGTTAAGTGGCTAAATTAGCTTGAAGTTGAGCAAATCAATGGCTCTTAGAAAAAAGAGAGAAAGAGAGCCAAGTGGCTAAATAAGCATATGAAAAAGTGTTGGTTGCTCTAAAAATCACCACATAACTAGAAGTTCAAACATGAAGCATGAGGACCTCTTCATTCAAGAAATATGACACCACCCTACCGTAATCATGATGTCAACATTTGGAATTCTTCATTAGCCAATGTGACCATTGGAATTATTCATTAGCCAATGTGACCATTCTTTGATAGCCAATGTAGCCATTATGTCACCCCAAATTCTTGCATCATTCCTTATTAATATCACTTTACCATTATGAGCACTCCTTGATATGATTCGATAGCTATAGAACCAAGTGTGGAGAGAGAGCATTGGTGATGAATCTATAGTGATGTTACACATTCTTTGTTGATGTTTTTTTGATCAATCTTAAAAATATCAACAAAGAGGGATCAATGAAATAGCTCAAGAAAAATTTATGTTTTGAATAAGAAAGCCTACTAACTAAGTTTTGTTATATTATTTAATGAGATTTAAGTGAAAACATAAATTTTTTGATCTCCATCAAAAATATTACCTTGTCATCATGTTTTAGCCAAATTTTGGACCATTCTTAATATGTAAAATGAATTTCATGTCCTAGAACCTATGAAGTTTAGTATGCCAATGTATGAAAGCTAAAAAATCAAAAATGCTATCATGTTTAATACCAAAAGTCAAAAATGTTGGTGGCTCATATTCTATAGTTTTGGACCATAATATGGCAAAAATGCTATTATTCCAAGGAAAAATAGTTAAAAATGCTAGTGGCCCAAATGTTGTAGTTTTGGATCACTTTCTATGTGACCATCTAGAATGCACATGAAGATGTAATCAATATAGCAACAGTAAATTAGAGATCTATTTACACCAAATTAAATACCATTTTTTGGATCTTTTCTGGTAGAAAAACCTCCTTAATAGAAAGAGATCTATTTTTTAACAAAGAGAAAAGAAGTAATTGTAGATTTTATAGCCTTTGTAGCCTTTTATAGTCCTTCTTTAGTGTAGATCATCAAGAGTGGAGGAAACCTATGACAATATTTATTGTAGAGTAGATTGATGAAAGATAAGTATAGATTCAAGTACAAAACACGCGCTACATTTTGCACCAAATTTTAAGAATATTTTTTGTACTCTCAAGCCTTTTGAAAGCCTCGATTTGTACCTTTATAAACCTCTTTATACCAAACTTTACAACATTAAATACAAAGATTTGCAATTATTTCATTTGAGATATTTTTGCAAATTTTATAAATTTTTCATTTCTATTCTCAAGTCTAGGATTATGTTATCTTTTCATATGTTGTAGTTTATTTTTGTTTTATCTTGCTTGGTAATAGATTTTTAAGTTCTTAGATGATTGACAAGACCACCTACGATACCCTAGATCCTTACAAGGCCCATGGATCATAGGGCTAAAATTGTAGATATGAATTATTTCAATTTTCCAACATCAAATTTTTTTCATCACTACAATTATATGATTGAAAAGGATGTTATATATATGATGATGTAACCCCACCTTATCCCACTTAGTAGTACACTCAATCACATCATCACATAAAGTAATGTGAATTAATTCATTCAAAATCTTTCTAGTTGTACAAATCACATAGAATAGAATATGATAGATATCATAGGGTAATAGAAAGATAATATCTAGAGAAATAGTAGAAAATGAGATAAGGAGAGGGGCCAAAAGAAAGTGAAAGAAAAATAGAGTTTAGAACAAACCTTTTATCCTAACCTAGTAAAGAACAACTATAGAAGAAAAGTGTAGTGCTACTACAAGAACTATCATTCAGTCTTGAATAGTTAGCAAATTTAGTACCATAGCATGACTACAAATAGTAGTAATTTAGAAAGCTCTTATTGATAGAATTTGGAAACTAACATCCTTCTAGATCAAAAAGGATGTAAGCATCATTCTACAAAGATTGAACCCTCAAGAAAGAATCATACCAATTGGGAGAGAACATTTTATCTATGAAGTTTAGAAAATGGTGAAGTACTAGATCACCTTCATGAATTTCTCTAACTCAAACATGTTTGGAGTTATGACATTGAATATTTTCTTGATACTTACATAAATGATGAAGAGTATCTTACCAATGGCTTTTAAGAAGATCCAACTCAATGCATTACATAATGTTATTATTCTAATTTGAATAATAATCATGTAGAGCAACATGGAGAGACGGAATATGGAGTTCAGTTGGTAAGACCACCTTAAGACCATAGGTTAAGATGTAGGTAGTATGACCAATAGCTATATAGAAAGTACTAGGGTAAACACAAAGGGCATGAGATAGATTTATGTACTAGTTACATTGGATTTTATTTACCATAGTATGGAAAAAGCATATGAAATTTTTATTAGTAGGATCAACCTAGACTAAGGGTAGTAAGTTGATGAAAAAAATTAACTAGTGGATTATATAAAACATAAATAAACTACCTTCTTACTTTTGAATTAAAGTTTGTTATCAATTATAATTTGGAGATATACATTGAAGCAAGCTATAATATGATCAAAGATGAAGTGATAGATAACATGGAAGTTGGTGGAATGTAAAGGAATAACTTCTATCCACTTAGTGAATAATTCTATAGTAGTTAGACTAAATTGATACCTAGTCAATGCAGGAGAGTTAATGGCACCAATTAGATCTAAACCTTATTTTTGAAAAGGCCATGTAATCTGAGACATATTGAGCTCTTAGGAAGGAACAAGAATAAGAGAACTATGTCTTTGATAAGTATAACATGTTTTAACAAGGTGATAAGAATTGTTTGGCCAAGCTTAGCCACCAATAGTCTAGAGAAATTATGTGAGTAGCTAGGAAGCATGAATCTAAGTGTCTACTACAAACTCCTAAGTGGACCTAATCAAGAACCATCTTAGACTCTATAGGATTAAGACAATGTAAAAGAACACACATAGAAGAAACTCAACAAATAATATTAGGATTTACTAATTAGAAGTGTCAACTATGTTCGTGCAAGGCATACTTCTAAGTAGGTGTGAGATAACTATGAGCTTTTCCATTTGTAAGGTCGTAAAGGAGATTAGCATATTATTGATTATTTTTTTTTGCATTAATAGCACTTATCAATAGTTCAAAAGATTATATGATAGGTGTGAAGTAGACAAATTAAACAAGTTGATCTCACATAGTGGAATAATCATCATAAATGGTAAAAGTTACAAGCACATCATCTAGCATGTTCTTAGAATAAGAAATATGGCTCAAAGTACAAGTAGAAAAAGAAAAGATATGCTCCTTAATCATTTGAAGTTAAGGAAGCAAGTGAGAAGCCTTATAACCATAGTAATCATTAAATTGATTTATGATGAACTATGAGTTATTGTAAATAGTAATGGTTTTGACTTGTGGCCTCATATGAGAGCCTTATATCCAGCAATATTATTAGTACAAATAAATCCAACATGTGAGCCTAATAAAGAACATGTTTAATAGAGAGCATAAGGAGACAATATGCACTATATGTAAGAGTTGTGTATGCTCCATCAAAATAAAGTATAACATCCAAATATTCTATATTGGATTATAACTTGTGGACAATATTAGCTATTTTAGAAGAAGAGATAAGATCAGCTATAGCTTGACCTTTGATTGAATGTTGAGACAAGAAAGAAAGATCAAAATCTATGAGAAAAGCCTTATAATAACTAAAGAAATAAGTGTCAAAAGGATTATTATCCATAACTTTGAGCATACTATCTTTTCAAATAACAAAGATCTTAGTATTTAAGAGATAGTGCCTTTGATTTTTAAGCATGAAGACAAACTTTAGACAACACTTTTTGATATCAGAATATCTAGTCTCACATTCTAAAAAAAGATGAGATATGTAATACATACAAAGATCAAATCCATCTTCTTGTCATTGAAAAAGCATGGTAGAGATGGAATGGTTAGAGTTTAAAGGATAAAAATAGAAGAATTGATAGAATTGTGAAGGATGTAGAACTAGAAGAGTAGTTAAGGCTTCTTTAATAGAATCAAAGGCCCTTTAACACTCTTCATTTCAAATAAAAGAAGTGGATTTACAAAGAATATGAGTTATAGGATGAATGTGATTAGTAATATTGGAAATGAAACAGTAGATTAATTGAAGATGGCCTTGAAGAATATGCATACCTCAAATATCTTTAGGAGGTGGGAGATCTTAGATAACTTCGACTTTCTTACAGCCAATAGCTATACCATATTGAGAGATAAGGTAACCAAACATCTTGCTTGTAGGGACCTCAAAAAATGCACTTCTTAGGATTAAGATATAAGTTGAACATGTTACCATGAGTTTGTACTTGGTCGAAGTTAGAATCATGATTAATTGCTAAGGTAGACTTGAATGTTAAGTCATCAACATAATCATTAACTACAATGAACATAATATCATTGAAGATAAAAGTCATGAAATGTTGGTAGGTAGATCTAGCATTGAGATCAAAGGGCATTTTGATGTAATAAAATGTTTTCTAAGGAGTAATAAATATAGTATAATGATGGTGCTATGGATTTATATAGATTTGGTTATAACTAGAAAAGTCATACATAAAGGATAGAATAGCATAGCCAACTGTAAATCAATTAGCTAATCAATATTAAGTAAAGGAGATTCATCCTTAAGAGTGACCTGATTAAGGTCTTGAAAATTCATGTAGATGTGAATGCCACCATTTTTTCTTGGAAACTATAATCATGTTAGAAAATTAGGTGGAATAGTCAATAAGATAGATGAATCTATCATTGAAGAGTTTTGTTATCTCTTCTTTTATAACAAGAGCTATAGTAGGATGAATTTTTCTAATCTTTGTTTTAACAGGTTTGAAACCTTCTTCCATGATGATATTATGTTAAATAAGATGTGGGTCTAGATCGAGCATATCACTATATCCAAAAGTGAAACAAATTGAACACTTCTATATAATGTTGCTAGAATAGAATCTCAAAGGTCTAAAGAAAGAAGATCACTAAGTTGAAGGATCTTTTGTTCACCTTTATAACTTAGCAAAGGAAGATCAATTAGTTGATCATTAATTAAGAGAGGCTTCTGAGCCAAAAAAGAGAGATTTGATTGAGATGTGAGTTCATCGTTAGCAATGTTTAAAGATGATGTGAGAGAAGCTAAATTTCATAATAAGTCAAGAAAAGTAAGATCTAGAGTTCTACATACTCAACCTATAGGGTTACTCATGATTAGTGGTTGAAGTAAGGACTTTGGATAGGAAGCCATGTTCACCTAGACCAAAATCAAAAGGTCAAATTTGATATCTGGAGAAAATATCAAAAATAAGCAAGAAGAGTCAAAAGTGAGATGAATGTCAAAATTCAAAGTGCAAACATTATTTATTTAGTATACAAGTGATGTATAGGGGAAAATTTAGACATACAAGCTCTTATTTGAAATAGGTGCTTTTGAGAATTGATGCACCAGTACTCAAAAATGACAATGCAACAAGAACTTCTAGAAAATAATAGGATAAGCAACAATAGCAATGGTAGATAAGTAACCAAAGGAGGGCCTAGTAGTAGGAGGGAACTATTTCATTCCTACTTACTCCCTTCCAGAGCTTAGATGTAAGTTACCCAAATTCTATTGAGGAATTTTTATCTAATTTTAATATTACTATAATGTTACCATTATAGAGATCTTAGAATGTGCCAAAATTCAAAACGATTTAGCTAGGTATTGGACTATAGAGATTGAATTTGACATTTTCTAGTATTTTAGAGTAGATTTGGAAAAACAAATTGATGTTTTAGTTTGATTTTTTGATGGGGATTGAGAACCTCAATGCATTGCTTTGGTTTTTGAACATTTTTAGGAATTTTCTTAGATCTACAACTAGAAATTGAATGCATGTGTTTGTTTTTTTAGTTTATTTTATCAATAAACTAAAGATGTATGAAAATCTAGAGCTTTTGTATAAATTTTAGAATGAAATTTGACAAGATTTTTAGATTTAACGTCACTACTACATTGCTTAATATAATGGTGTAGCTTGGATAGTAAATATTAGAATTTCATGTTATTCTTAGCCAAATCAAACAAATGCATTAGATAGAATAAGTACAATTATAGAAAAATCAATGTTTTCATGAATGAATTTATAATCATTTTTATAAAAGCATGAAAAAATCCAATTTTTGAAATTTTGATCTATGAAGAACATGATGCAAGATGAACTCAACATGAGGGTTTTATGTGGTAGAACTTAGGCATATTTGCCAAATGCTAAGTATTAGTGATGTTCATGCATCAAAAGTGACTTTCAACATGGAATGTTAAAAGTCAACATTAAACACTACATCAAAAACATGCAACATCATGTGTAAAAAAAGTGATATAGGATGTCAAAGTTAAACATTTTTACTAAGTCTATTTGAGTTTTGATGTCATACATAGGCTCTTTTGATATGGAATGTTAGAACTAAGATTTTCCACTTAAAAGTTTCCAAAAACTAAGGACAGATGATATGGAATGTCAAAATTAAATTTGATGTACCACATCAAAGTAGTAGGGTAAAATGACATAAAACATAGAGAGTTTTAATGTGAAATTTTTGACATGGACATAACATAAGGTTTCAATGTTTTACTATGCTTTTGAAATCAAATTTTAATTTTATTTTGTAGGTATATTGCAACACCTAGGCTACTGGTAATTGAGCCGATGTACTTCTTTCTTATGAATGAAAGAAGTATCTTTGAAAATAAGTGAAGAAGGCTTGGTCTAATCATGAGAAAACCACTATTAAAGAACAAGATACTAATTCTCCCAAAGCTATTAGAAAGAAATGGAGTTGAAGAATTACTAAAATTCTACAGCACATACATTCATATAGTGATATGTACAAGACTAGAAGAAGAAGTGGTCTTGTAGGATTTGGAGATAATTCTTTTTAGATTTTCTATAGAGTTCATAGACATCATCTTCAAGTTCTTATTAGACATTGAAGATCTAACCAAGAATTTTTTAATGTATAGGAAATACCTGGACAAGCTACAAGAGTGAAGGGAATATCAATGGTTTGGTACCACTAGCACATTGCTACTATAAATACAAACCTATACAAGAATGATACATTTGATGTCCCAATTTGATGCACAATAAAAGAATTTGAAGATGCATAGATTTTGAAGAGAATATGAAAACAGAGGATGGTCTCACCCATTATAGAATGAAGTTTGAGGAGAAAATGCAACGTGGCTAAAGGGATCAAGAATCATCCTAATGTCAAAAGGGAAGCCAAAGCATAGAAGATTGCCTTAGATATTTAGCTTTAAGGAAAAATATGTTTGCTAATGAAGTGTTATGGTTATCTACACATAAAATAAACATTAATGACATCAAATTCATTAATTTCATGGAAGAAGTAGAGGAGTATAAGGTAAGGTCCACTAGTAAGACATAAAGTATCCAAAAGTAGCTTTTGGAAGATGAAGGAGTTAACTATTTTGGAAGGTTTAATAGGATAGGGATTTTTTGTGATTTAGGTTTAAAGAATTCCTATCCTAGCATGATAGAAGTTGTAGGATTGATCAAGAGATATGATGCAAACAAGGTAGTTCTTGTGGGACATGTAGAACAAAAACAAGTAATGATCACTTGGGATCTGGCTACACTAATGTGTTGGTTAGGTTTCCCAAAAGGAGAAATAAAATTAATAGCATAAAGCTTGATTTAGTGGAGCTATCAGTAGTTGAAGATTAGGTAGGTTCATAGAAGAGAGATTTCATTAATGTCAAGAAAGAAAATAATGAAGAGTTAAAGAGGTTTTTCCCTTTGTTCATAGAAAGACTCTTCTGCAACAAGATTGGACAGAAATGGAAACTAGCCTTACTTCAGAAGTAGACTTCAGGCCCTCACTATGACAATATTTAAGGGGTGTGATGTCTCATTACAATATTAGAGGAGGTTGTCCTTTGACATTGATGTCAAAGACTAGAGAAGAGGTTGGGTCTTTAGTATGTGAAAGCATTAAAGAACCTCAAAAGAAAATAAGTAGAGATCCTAAAGGAGGAAATAAGGTAATTTTGTAGAGCACCTTTAAAAATATCAAAAAAGAAAATCCATTGAGAAAGAGAAATATTTTATAAATAAGTCTTTTCAAAGATGTCAAAAATTAGCCTTTACTTGGAGAAATTAGAGGCTAAAATAAGTAATTATTTTAAGTTAATTTTTTTTTCATTTTTTGCTAACTATCTTTGATTTGATGTTATTTCTAGTTTTGACATCATATGAAGAATGATGCAATGATAAAAATTAAGATTTTTTACTACACAAGCTACAAGAGACAAGAGGGTTGTAGAACATAAAGCTAAGAGGTGATGTTCTACCCTTCCTTTAGTTCTAGAAGAATAAAAAGAATGTATGAGCTAGAAGGAAAAGGAATTTTTGGAAGACTTACTTTCATCATAGGAAAATGAAGGGAGAAGAGAAATTATTACTTTTTCTAGCTTTCTTAATTTACCTTTTGATGAAATAGACTAGGAAGAACAAGAAGATAGAGATGAGGGAAGGGATGAGATTTCAAAATTTGGGCTTCCTCCTTCACCTCTAGTAGACATTACTNATTATTGTTGATAGAATAACATTCATTGACTAGAAATAGAAAATCTACCATTCTCTTAGTTAAAATGTAGAAATAAAAATAAAGTTGGATAGGGATCAAGTAATGTTTCATGATCCTATAATAAACATATATGTGATAGCTAAGAAGATTGCTACAGATAAAATAAGTGTTTCTTTTAATTATTCTAAGGATATTTGGGCATTGGCCATTGAAAATGCTAACACTAATGCCATACTCCTAGATTCATTGGAGCAAGCATGAAAAGATAAATAGGAGAGTGATAGACAAATGAAAATATTATCTGATCACATAAAGATGCTTGAACCAAAAATTCAAATTGCAACATTGTTAGGCATAATCCTCCTCCCCACACATACAAAATAGAAAGAAATAAAGTAGTATAATTCCAAAGGGTATTGATGGAAAGAAAGCAATCAACATTGGCTATGACATGTTCAATGAAAATCTTAAGGAATTTGACTATAGCTTAGGAAAGTTGGGGAAAGAAGTAGCAAATTAATAAAACGTGGTACAAAAGATACTATCATAAGTTACTAGAGGAGAATAAGAAGTTTTATGTACATAGAGAGATAAGAAGTCTATTTATTAAACTAACCAATTTGGAGAAATTATTTAATGATTTTGCACAAAGTGTGGAAGTTATCACATTGGCAAAGGAGAAAAGGGATCTTGAGGAAGAACCAATAGTGCAAAGGGAAGATGATGCTATCTCCTTGAAGAACTAAAAGCATATGAATAGGAATTAGCTATCATTCTATCTAGAATTCCAAGTTCAACTTTTAACAAGATAGACACAACTAACCTAAGCTTGAAGGAGATAGAATAGTAGATCCTTGAAATCTATGAAGAAACTTAGGGTAAGCATTAAGAATTCTAAGTATTCATTTTATTTTTTTCATTTAAAAGATAAAATAAAATAAAAATCACTTTTCTAGTCTTGTTTATATGTAGACCTTGGTGAGAGTAGCCAAAGGTAAACAATAGAAGAATCAATGTTGATGAAAATTGGTGAGGAGGTTGAAGAAGAAACCAAAAAGGAAGAATAAGTTTGCATAATTTGTTTTTAGCACAATTTATTTTGTAATAAATATTAAGTATAATTGATGTAAGATTTTGATATCACATTGAAAGTTTAGATGTGTTAATTTTTTAAAAAAATTTAAAAGGAATAAAAGTTTTAACATTCACATTAATTTTGACTTAGATATTTCTACATAGTAATAGTTAAAATTGATATGATACATTAGATTATAAATGTTTGATAATTCAATGTTGCTCATTAACAATAAATGATTAAATAAAAAGATTAAAAAGAGCTGACTACTACCATTACCTAATGATAGTAAGTAGCAAAAAAGAAAATAAAATAAAAATCCTAACATCTGCTAGTAGATGTCCATCACCTAATGTGATAACAAAAGATGGTAAGACTAAAAAGGCTATTAATGCTTAAGGGTCTAAGGTTATCATATTTGTAATAAACTTCCAAGCTATAGAGTAAGCAGGAAAAAGAAATTCCTTCTTCTTAGAAGAGAACATTTCTAGTTCACCAAATTGTAAACCTATGAATTCAACATCAAAAGTAGATTCATTGCCAAGGAATTTGCCTACATGTAGAGATGATAACCTCATGATTATGAATAGATATGTGAATCTTCTAATGTATACAAGAAGAGATAACTCTATGCTTGTAGCAACAGAAAATGTCGGTGGCTGGAAACATCAAGAGGTCTTTGGGTGCATAGCCTAACCACAGATCCGCACAAGGGCCATGCTAGAAAGAATGGATTCAGGGTGCCCTAAACGATCTGGTCGATCATATAGGGACTTAACCAGTGTACAATAACCCTTTTTCAAATAATGATTTTAAATGGAACACCTTGTGGTAAAATAAAAGAAAACGTAATGTGCACAACAGTAGAAATATGCTAAAATGCATAACGGGAAAATGGACATGATTGAACACTTGACAATGCCAAAAAATAAATGTTGTAATCAGAAAAAAAGAGAGTTTGAATGGGAAGATGCACCACCCCGAAAAAAAGGTATAGGTATATAGAGTGTTCAATAGCCATAGTAGGAGCACAGTCACAGCCTCAGTGGTGTCGGGCTATGAAATTTGGTGCTCACTGTGATAAATTGTGCATGTTGGGTCTGTAGTCATAGTGTACTATGTGATGTTCCACTAGGCTGCAATGGGGTTGCAGTGTACTATGCAGTGTAGTTGTGCCTCTTTCTCGGTGTGGTGTGCTCTAGGTCTCATTCGTCCACAGAGCTAAGTCCAAGATGCCAAAATGCCAAATACCAAAATGGAAGTGCCAATTGCCTTGCTGGTGAAGAAATGGAAGCCTCCCTCCTTCTCCTTTTTTTTCTTCTCTCCATTTTCAAAAGAGGATGTAGGGGCATTTATAGGGATAGGGTTAGCCCAAAATGTGGATCAGGTGCCATGTGGTAGTGCGGTGGGTGGGACCATGCTATCTGCTACACTCGTCCCACATTACGCATGGGACACAGGATGCTGGTTGTTACTGTTTACTGTGCTCATCCTATGTTACACATGGGACATAGGACACTAGCTGTAATGTTGGACATGGTGCTACACTGCAGTCGACATGGGTGTTACGTAGTGTAACAGTGTGTTACGCAGCGTAATAGTGTGTTACGTAGCATAGCAGGATGTTACGCGGTGTACTAGGGTGTTATGTAGCATGATAGTGTGTTACGTAGTGTTATGAAGCGTAACAATGTGTTATGTAGCGTAGTAGGGTGTTATGCTACACTACACTATGTTACTCTACATAGTGTAACAGTGCGCTACGCTATGCAGCGTAATAGTGCACTATGCTATGTAGCGTAATAGGGTGCAGAAAGTGCCATCATTATAACACTTAGAGAAATTTTGCAAATCTAGCAGTTGGAATTGACTACACTCAACACTTGGAAAAATATGGGCAAAGTGCCACCATTTTGACACTTAGCCATATTTGCAGTCGTGATGCCCAGACCCAAAATTTTGTGATGTTTCAATGGCCCCTCTTTGTTGACATCAAGAGGAGTGGCCCAAGAGACATCGACAAAGAATTATAAAACACCACAGTAGATATGTCACCAACATCATTAGTCAGCACAAGATCAGATGTCATTCTACCATGCTCAAGAGTGTTATGAGAATAAGGTTATGCTAGGGGACAAAGGGTATAGGGGATGCTATGAAGATGAAATGCGAACTATGGAAATAAAATGAAAATAGTGGATCATGATGTAAAACGTGAAGTCATCACGATTGATGGTGACCATGGCATGAAGTAGCTTGCCCCTAAAATGTTGACCTTTCATTAGAGTACTCATGGGAGGGTCAAAGTTTATCCAAGGATGGGCCAATTGCAAAGTTGTAGCGTTGTTGATTTTTTTTAGGGGAACCTTTTTTTATGGGTTCGGCTTACCACTAAATGTTAGCTGCAAGTTTGCCATCCAGAAGATGGGCTTTTTTCTGATGCATCACATTGCATCTATAAGATAGCTATTTTCTCCCAGGCATGATTCATGTTACATCTGCTTAGGCCTTTACCACACAATAGAGGTGCCCCACAAAATGAATTGTGTTACATCAACCATGAGTTCAATGGTTGATATGAAGAGAATGCCATGTGTGTCATAGTGCATATGCATCAGAGGAGTGTGAAATCATGAGTATGGGGAGGGTGAGAGGATATTGGGATGAAGAAATGGATGTGCATAGGCTATAATAGGGATGAGGGGGATGTGCACTCTTGAGTGGCTCAACCAGTCCAATCATGCACATCAAAGTAATGTGGTGATTTGCTGCTACGATGAGATGCACCTTTGCATGACCATCTCCAAGGCTTCATCCTACAAACACAACTCAAAGAGGATAAGAGAATCACAAAAATGTGAAATGCAAGTGCAAATGTTAGATGTGAAGATGCTACATGTGTTAGATGCAAAGATGCTGCAAATGTGTCAAATTTTGTGCCAGTTACAAGTGCTCAGGAAGCTAGTGAAGGTGCCAAGGTGATGATGCTGTGAGTCCTCTGAAGGTCGCACTAATGGCTGGTGCTCCAAAAGATCACCAAAATGGTGGGAGGCGATGATTCTATGAGTGCTCCCAAGGGTTTCACCAATGGTGGGTGCTCGAATCATATTAGCAACATGTTAGTTTAAAGTCATACCAGATCATGAACCCAGTTTAAGGTCCTGGCAGACCATGATGTGTTAGTTTATAGTCCTAGTAGACTGTTGGATGCTAGTTTAAAGTCGTAGCAGATAGTGGATGTTGTGCCAATTTAATGTCATGACCTAAGGATGAGTTGTGCCAGTTTATAGTCATAGCAGACTGGTGCTTACCTTGGTTGTGTAAGGTGCAATGCTACATGCATAGTTGTGCTATGTGCTTGCAAGATCCTGCAAAAAATCAATTACAAAGAAAAAAACATCAAGAAACACCTATTGTAAATAGAGTTAAAATGGATGAATGAAAGGAAAATAATGCAAAAAGTGATAGTTTTAGGCCGTTCTAGGTCGTAGGCTAGTTTAAGGCCTTTCCAAGCCATGTGTTTTTGTAGCTTTATGTTTTATGTTTTTTTTTTTCATTTTTGATGTTTTCAGATGTAATGCGTAAGTCAAGTGGATGGATGAATAAAAAAAGTAAAACAAATATGTGAAAAAAATGAAATTCTTGATCTAAGTAAGTAGGGAAAATGTAAATATGTAGGCTAGTGCGATGTAAATGAAAGTCAAAAATGCATGAGAAGTGGAGGAAAAGGGTAAGTAGGTGGTTAACATGTTTTTGGCCAAGGCAAAGTCTTGATCATGTAGTTACTTCCTAACTAGGCATGGATTAGGGAGCATGCAAGGCTCAGGATCCTCTGGGAAGCTATTGGCTTCAACCACTCATTTGGGTGGGTTAGCCTTAGGCGTTGTGTTGGTTGTCATAGGTGTACCACCAAGAAGCTCTTCTTTCAAAACTTGCACCATGTCTATGTCATGGATAGTCAAAGAGGAGGCGTTATCACCATGGATGATAACTTGACCACCCTTGTATGGAAGGTGGATTTCTTGGTGGATGGGAGAAGAGATGACACATAGTTGGGCTAGGCAAGGCCTGCATAGTTGGGCTAGCCAAGCCCATGGGGGTTGCAAGATGCTTGTTTACCCTCTTGCATTGCCATTTGGTGGGCCTACCTAGGTTGCTAGTGTGGTCAATCCTTGAGGGAGGAGAGATTAAGACATTGCCCACTAATGGGCTTCAAGTGGATGAGGGGTCATCACTTTGTGGCATCCTTATGACAAATGGTGGTTTAGGAGGAGTTGTTATGTGGCCAACTTGTTGTGGCACCTTGATGATAAAAGGTTTCTTAGCAGTTGTTGTTGTTGCATCATGCCAATTTAATGTCTTAGTGGATGATTGCTATGGAAATTTGACCACAAAGGGTGTTGTGGGTGCCTAAGGTGATACTTTGATAACAAAGGGAGGCCTCTTGTTTGTGGAGGCCAAGGGAATCCTTACCTTGGTATGAGGCACACAGATCACAAAAGGTTGCATAGGTTTTGGCTTGCCACCTATGCTAATGGAATTTATGACATAGGAGGCATCATCTGTGTTGGATTGACTTGCCATGTCGATCACCAGTTGGCCTTGTTCTATCATCCTTTGCAGGTCATCTAATAAGGCATGACATTTATCTGTTCTATGACTAGCCAATTGATGGTAATGACAGTATTGATCCAATCTAAAATTTTGTGGAACTGGGGGCTCATTTGGTACTGCAGAAGTAAGGATCCTTAGTAGTTCATAGTACTTATCATGTTTTTGGCGAGCAATCTCTGATACGTGTTTGTGTTGGATTTGCCTAGCTTTCAAGATTTGCTCTAGTAGTTCAGAGGGTTTCATTGGTAATGTTATATACTTTGAGTGATCCTTGCCCTGAAAGTTGGGCCTTTGGGTAGCCCCTATCAATGTAGGTGAGTTGGTACCAGAATTGGTGGTTTTGTAAGTTGGGGCCTTGGGCTACTTAGCTATTGAGCCCTGGTTGGTTACTTTTGTGCTTGTGGCTATTATTATCACTATTGTGTTTTCCTTGCAAGCATGTTGGTTTCTGTAGGCCACATAGGTTGGATCATTACTAGTTTGCGCTACTTCCTCTATGCCTTTTGTTTGGGCAAAGGCTTGGCTAAGAGACTTTTGGGCTAGATAATACAGTTTGGACTTGATGAAGTTATTCACTACACCTTTGAAGATAGCTAGTAGGTGTGTCTCCGCTAAGGGTTCATGCATTTCACTCAATGCAACATTCTAACATTGGAGGAATTTTGACACAGGCTCTAGAGGCCCTTGCTTAACTTGCATTAGTTGGTTGAGGGTTGCTTCAGGCTGATGAGATCCTCCAAAGAAGAGATTGAGGCATTGTGTAATGCATGATACTAGTCTAAGGCCTTGTCTATGAGTAACATGGGAAACACATGCATGATGGCATGTGGCCAAGCTTGAAGGAGCAAGCACTCAAATCAAAATATAACCAAGTGTGCATTAGGATCCCCTCCACCATTGTACTTGGTGAATTATGGCAGCTGGAACCCAGTTGGGAGAGTTAGGGATGGTACCATACCACTTATGGGGTCATCTCTGTAGAAGTCCACCACCTAGATGTTGATAAAATTCCTTCACACATCTTACCCCTCCTATGACCAATGTTGTAGGTCTATGAGAGGATCTAGTAAGGTGTTTTAATGTGAGAGTTGGGAAGTACTTGGATCATGGAGCTAATTGTGATGCTAGACTACCAACTTTATCAAGCTTCAAACTCCACCAAAGCAAATCCCTTGTGCATCTAGGCATCATTTTGTATAAATTTCTAAAATTTATTTATTTTCATTATTTTCATTATAATAAAATTCATATTTCATTTGTTGTGCAAAATTGCTATAGTTTTATATTTGTGCATTTATTTTCTAGATTAGATCTATAGTACGTTTACATTTCATTTACTCCCATTTACATTTCTCAAGTTCCTAGGTGATCAAGCAAACCATCCATGGTTCCTTAGATCCTCTTGCTTGGAGGCCCTTGGGATCCAAGGTTAAAACTATCCCACTCGCATGATCTTCAATTTTCTAGTGACTAAATTTTTTAGGTGCAATAGTTTTTTGGTGCTAGAAGGAGGGCCTCCACACATTGTTATGTCCAATCTTGTTTTGCAATTTTTACATGTATTTTTGCATGTTTAAAGCCTTGTATCTACACAAAATTCTTAAGATTTGTTATTAAAATTTTTCTACAATAATACCAATGTTACCACCCATCTCCCTACCACCAAATCCAATGTTTAAGTTGTAGGTGATTTGGATTTTAGAAAAATTTCAATAGTAGTTATTGGATTTTTCAAAGCTAGCATGGGTTTTTGCTCCAAAAAGCTAATCCCCCTACTATGAGACTTGCTAACAAGGCCAACATTGGCACTTCTTCAAAACAAACACCATTTAAGACCCGTTACTAGGAAACCTATGGGAGAAACCAATGCTACTAACCATCCCCTTGCCACCAAAACTCAGTGTTGAAGTTGTAGGTGATTTTGGTTTTATGAAACTTTTCATAGTAGTTGTTGGATTTTTCAAAGCTACCATGGGATTTTTCTCTAAAAATCCAAACCTCCCTAGTATGAAATTTGCAAGAAAGGCTAGCATTAACCCTTATCTACCCATCAATGTAACATTTAAAAAGATAAAGTGTTTCATTTATATTTTTAGAAACATTTAGTATTCTTGTTGAGAGGGGAGACCCCAATGTAAAGAAAGTAGGTGAGGTTGTTATTAACATCTTCCTAACTTTCCCCCTCAAACATAGGCAAAGCCAACATAGTTGGTGTTTTTAACACAAAAAAACCATTGTATATTCTCAAGTGTAGGGTGCACCCTTTGTTACTACAACTTGCACTACATTTTACAGTTGTAGTTCACAACGTTTTATAGCCATATCCTTTTTACATCTTGAACAATTCAACTTGTAGGAATTTTGATTTAATTCATTAATCATACATTTTATTAAACAAAATTTAAACTAGTAATCATGTATTTTAGCCAAACAACCATCTTACCCCTTAGCCTGACTGATATGACATTTGACTAGGATGCTATGAGGGTGTATGGCTTGAAAGACCTTGCCATGGCTAAGCATAGGCAATTACATAGACTAAAGGGGAAAAAACCAAATTTTTCCATCATAAATGAAGATTACTATAACTTCATTTGTGCCAAAATCCAAGTGGATATCCTCATTTCATAAATGAAGGCTAAGGCTAAATGTGAATATCAGCTAATCCATTGAAATGGGAAGGAGTATAGACCCTCCTCCTATAAAAAAAATACCAATTGATGATATTTATGACTATATACTATCTCAAATAATTGATATGGGAAAACATAGTGAGAAGCTTATTTTAGCAAGCTAACATGAAGAGCATGATGAGTTCGAGGTCGAGCTCAAACCCAATAACTACATAAGGAGCATCTTGTAACTATTAACTTCCCAGGCCATTACATCTACTTGTATGTTACACATCTCTTTCATGGGGGAGGTGCCTTAACCCTCATCTCTCATATACCATACCATGTTTGGACTAGCACCTATCATAGCAGTCCACTAGGCATAATTTGAACCCAAAGAAACCTCCCTATTCTCCTCCATGTCTTTTGTCACATGGCCTTAGTCTACATAGCCATCATTAGTGGTCATCACCACCATCCATCCCTTCTCTATACAAATGGTTTCCATAGTGGGATTCCAAGTTACCAAGGATCACACACACCATTTTTCCCCTTAATTCTCCAAATACTAGCACAAACCTCCTTTTCATTATTTGGCCCTTCTATGGCTATGATGACCTGGCCTCTTCCTTCAATACCATAGTTCATTGCAAGGCCAAAAGCCTCTCAACTCATACCCCAACCATTTGTATAGACACCTCAATTGATGGGAATGTTTCAAGGCCTGGATCAAGCATTCCAAATGATCTAAGACCTTATATAGGAGTTACAAAAGCTTAAGGCTTTGACAACTCAGATAGTGAAAATAAGGGATTTCTATCAGTATGATCCTATCAATCCTACTATCCCATAGATAACCCTTTCCCTAGGTGTCCCCATAACTTAATTCATTAAGTATAATGGTGAAGGTGATCCTAATGTACATCTTATCATCTTTTGTTTCAAGTGTTCACTATTGCAAGCATAGCCACATATCATAATACAAATCTTTCCTATGTTCCTTATTGGAAAAGCCTTGGACTAGTACTACACATTACTAAGAGGATTTGTGTCCTCACTTAAGGACTTAATATCATAGTTTGTTAATTTTTTCAAGTGTAAGTTGAAACTCAACATGACTCTTGACCAACTAATGAAGGTCAAGTAGGGACTACTTGAGCCTATACAAAAGTTCATATAATGCTGGAATGCTCTTCTCAATGAGATTCTAGTACCCATAACCAAAAACCTATCTTCTTTCCATATTCAAGGAGGTGGTTAACAACTTTATTAAGTCTAAACTTTACTACATAGACTTGTGGTCACTCAACCAAGCCTTCTCTTAAACTAAGAACATAGAGGATGTCACTTAGGCTAGCCATGACCTTGTCTATGTTACATATAAAAATTAGCATATGTGGAAAGATAGGGAAAAGAGAAGAAAAATAATGTAGCCATAGCCACTATGGCCAAAGAGAGTAAAATTAAGTAGGGACACAAAATGAAACAATCCAAGGTCCCTACTAATAAGAATCAACCATTAACATCGAGGACCTCTACATTAGGCAACATGAGGTCAAATTTCAAAATGAAGGATTGACTGAAGTATAGTAGACTACCACTAAAACCATCTAAACTCCTTGATTAGTTGTTGAAGAGTGGGAGAATCCAATATACACAAATGAATGAGAATTCCCATAATAAGCATGATAGACTATGTGAAATTGCAACGAATCTCACTCTTGCAACCAAGGATGACCTATTGATGCCTAAGTACTCAAACCTAACCATTTTTGACACTACGATCAACTACCAAGTCATGATATCAACTTTTTTTAATCTTGAATGATTATCTATAGAAGATGATAGATAATGGTAAATTGGTCCTTGATGCCCCTAGCTTAATTAGATTGCAAAACTAGTTAATTTAGGTCTATAAGGACCTATTGAATGCCAGCAAAAACCCTTATGCTAATGTGGCCAATGAAGGAAATAGAAAATACAAGATTGTGCAACATAGAGCCTATACCTTTCCTAATCTTTAGAAGCTTAGGAAACACTTACATAACTAAATGCATGTTTCTTATTCACTCACTCTATGTAGCATAATCTTTTATTTAATCTTTGTTTACATGTACCATTTTGTTTACATTACTTTGTTCTACCTTGTTTTGACTTTTTAGGCATGTAACCTATAGTTTACTTTTATTTGTTCTTCCTTTTTAAAAAACATGGCCCGCCATGATCTAAAATTAGAAAAACACAAGATCCACCATGGCCTAAAACTAGAAAAATGCATGGGCCACCATGGCCTAAAACTAGAAACATTTTCACAACCTTCTTTTAGCCATTATGCCTTAGTCTACTTTTCATTACCATAGTCTAACATACTTTATTGAATAGCCTTATATAACTACATGATCCAACCAATGTAGCTTAATGTAGACTAATGTGGCCTTCTAACATAAACATGACATGCATAGAATGCATAAAAATAAAAATACTAGAACATATAATAAGAATTAAAATAAATATAGTAATAATAACTCAAATGTCCATAGCCCATAGCCATAGGTCACACATTGTGACACAAATTCAGTAAATAAATATCTAACATAAATAGAAGTTTGAATGGCCATAGCTACATCATGTAGGAATAATGTAAAATAATAACATATGCATCACAAATAAAAAAAAAGGCTAAGACTAGTCACAACAATTAACATCATCACAAATAAATGAAATAACCAAATATATAATTAGTAGATGGTGTTAAGGTTCCTCTAGAGATGGAGGAGAAGCATCTCCAACATCCTCACCATTGGGGCCATTGACATCACCTAGTACATGTATTAATCACAACAACAAAGGGTTAATTAAAAAATTAACATAATTAAACCACAAATTAAATTAAACCAAAACATAACTAAAATTAACAAACCTAGGAAAACTTTGGACTAGTATCCTCTATGGGAAAGTTTTAAAGAACAACCTATAGACAATGGAGGATTTGGTCTTTAGTCATGTGGGCCTAATCCACACCTCCAAGATTAATCCTAGTCAAGATGTTTCTCTTGACAATATTGGTCCATGTAGGTGGCTTTTGTAAGAACGTAGCTATAGTCACCTCCCTATAAGCCATAGTAACCTAATGATTTTGGGAGTTAGTCATCAGTAGAAAGCCTTCAAATAGTTTGAAGACACTCTCTACTTGGATCCCTTTCATAAAAAGCTCGAAAGTGTGCCTTTGTTGACTCCTCTTGCAACCACTTAAGAGAAGCCTCCAATGCAGTCTTATACTTTTTCTTATGGTCCTTTTGTACCTATCTCCACTCAAGGACCCTGGTACAATAGTCCCTTCACTCCTTGGCCTTACAGGCTAATAGGTCCATTTGCAGCTTCTACTTCACAACCTCCCTAGACAGGGTAGCCTTGGGATGAATGGCATTCCAATATCATGTCCATGTTATCTTCTTGATATATTATGACTCCTTATTAGCCACTTGGGCTTCCATGAATCCTTTATGATCCTAGAGATCTCTTATTCTCCCTTTCCAATGCCACAACTTGCTCCCATAGGAACTCCTTTGAATATTGGCATTCCCACAAAGTTGTAGCACATGAAAATGCACATTTAGTGGCCTTTTCATATAACTTATATGGAAAATTTTCACCCTTCGGTGGCAAGCTATAAAAATCATCAATATCCATGTTATGGTTCAAATCCCATTCAACCTTAGGCACTACAAGTAATATAACAACAAAACATTCACATTAAAGAACAAAGAATAACTACAAAACTCTTAAACCACTAAGACCACATGACCATGAGACCTACATGAAGCAACAATTAAGATCAAGGTAAACATAGATTCTTAATAATAGAAAGGGTAACCTACTGCAACTAATTGATCATATCCTTAGCAATCCCACATAGGAACTCCATTTTATTAGGAACCTCCACCCATGGTTTCATGTAGAATGTATAGGTTAAGGCATTTGAATAAGGTTCATGAATTGGAACAAGAATAATTGTGTCTCATATGGTTAAAATCAAGCCTAAAGATAAACATATGAAATAAAATAGATAAAAATAAGGTTTATAAGCACCTGGGATATCATCTAATATGATAGCAAGAGGTTCACACAATTGTGAGCTATCAAAGGTAGCATCAAGATCTTCTACTACAACATTGGATAATCCCTCTTCCTTGTACTATTGTAGGACCTCCTTCTTTAAGCATCTCTACTTTGCTTCTATTGCTGCTGCTTGGGCCACTAGTTCTTGTTTCTTATCTACAAGAATAATGGAACCAAAATATAGAATAACTTAGCACTATTTTTCTAAAACAAAATGATATGTCCATATAACATGAAGTGTAAATGCAAAGATAACCCAAAGATACAATAAATAAGACATACCTATGACCACGTGATATTCTTGGCCAAGTTTAATCAGAAGCCTCCTCTTTATGGGCTATAACTGGTGCTACTTCAATTGTAGGCCTCTTCTACTTTGCTCTAGCATCCCCATCCACTTTAGTGAAAAACTTCATGACCTTTGCAACATTCCCTCATGAAACTTAGACCTCCATCCCTATGTTGTCAAGGTAAGCATAATGCATATCACTAAAACACTTAGTGGTAACAAATAATGATTCCCCAATGTCCTTTGGTGGGTTTTAAACTTGCATGGTTGGAAAGGTATGTTTCACCCAAGGCGTAGAAAGCTAGGATGGATCTTGGCATATCCATCATCCATCCCTCTATACCTTCAGGAACTCCCCAAACCTCTTGAGATACACTATCAAGAATTCATAACACATGTGGTGTATTATGTTGAGGTTTTCCAAGAGGCTCATGATCTCCCCTTATAGCCAAGAAACCAATGAGTAGTCCAGTTAAATTGAGAATCCTCTATGAGGATCTATTTCATGCTCCATTCCTACTTGATGCCTATCACCTTCTTTTGTGACAAGAGCTTAGGAAAAGCCTAGAACCAAAACAATAGGTACATCTCATTCACCTTCATGACTTTATAACTAGTCAAGGACAATTTAGAATGGCCATGACAAGTGTTTACCCATTGTTCCACCTCCTCTCAGTGGCCCACATCTTTCCATAGCTTCGTGGCAATCTTCATCCCCTCATAAGAAATGCCAAAGAAGTCATACAAGGTAGACTCATTGATGGTTGAGATGATAGGCAGCCTATGGACAAAGGTGATGAAATTCTTTGCTTCCTTGCTAAAGGATTCCATGCCATTCACCATCTCAAGGATAGGAACCATGAACAAGTCAAGAAAAACTATGTTGGTGATCCTCACTTGGATCTTCTTGGGTGTTGAGCTAGCTAAACAATTTTGCACTATCACAACCTCATCAAACTTGAGGATAAGTGTCTCCTCACCATGTGTTGAAGTAATTATGACAATGATGAAGGATAACGTAGCCCCTACAACACAACAAAAAATGACCCATTAGCTTCTACATGAGCACATCACAGAACACCAAAAGATTAAAAAAAAAAACAAAATAAGATAAGAATTAAACATAACTAATTAGAAATAATAGTTATGGAAACATTGTTAAAGCTAATAAAAATATTGAAGAAAATATAGCTAAATAAACATATAACTAGAAAACATCGACATTCCATAAGGTAAAAACAAAAATAAAGACTAAAATAAAGCTACACATCCTTACTTTGTCTGCTTGAGAAAGGTGGCTAGGAGGTCCTTAAGGGGTACACATGTCTCTACACCAAGATCTAATTTACCCCACAAACAATGAGTTGTCCCATTGTCCATGCATCTTTAATAATATTAGGCATTGCATCTGGTGTATCTACCAAGGTTACCTTTGAGTTTCTCCACCACAACGAGCTTTACTATGGGGCTTTTGGCAAAGATCCCCAATGTTATTTGAGCAAAGGACAAGAGTTGGTCATAGATCCTTGATCATTAACCCTACACCTACAAGAAAGCTATTCCAAGAAAAAAAATATTAAAACCAACTAACCTAATGAGACTAATAATTAAGCCAAAATCATACTTACCCTTTCACACGGTAAACATTATTGGAAGGATTCTAAAATAATGTGTTGACATGATGGACAACTAACAATATATTGTTGGCATTATACTAATCAAACTTAGGCATGTCCCAAATATTGGATAGCTTACAACTGCCTCTATTATACTTTCCATCAAGTATTTCATCCTTAACCTATGTTTCAAGATTTTCAACAATGAATTTGATGATAAAGCTAGCAAAATTAGGTAACAAGGTTTCCATGATAATAGCTGCTACATGGGAAGCTAAGTGTGACCACACCATCATACGTTTGGATTGAAACACAACAAATGATGCTCCAACATCATATGGGATGTTGGGGTGTTGGGCCTTGGTATGTTAATATAGCATAAGAGCTCCACCAACTCAATCACCACCAAGATGGGTTTGAGAAAGGCCTTGCATGACACAATGATAATAATTAAAACCTTACACAACCATAAATAAAATACAATAATTACTAAAAAATTAAAGTTAATTAAAATTATAGTCATAATACCAACATTACCACATTAAACTAGCAACAAAGTATACCATTTACAACCTTTAAAACCCAAAACAAGACTTAACACAAATTTGAGGAAAAAGCCAAACAACCAATGAACATTGATGGCAACTTCATGATGGAAAAATACATAACATTATAGAAATTTTATGTAAAAGCTTTGAAACCATGTGGATTGACCTACATTGACACCTTACCTACAATAGTAACAACCATAAAATCCCAACTTGGATTTGACAAAATTCCAACTAGAAATCCTTGTTCATAGTGAAATTAGCTGTAGTAAAAACTCTAGGAGTGCTAGTTAAAAAATTTTAGAAAATTCAAAATGATTGTTGGAAGCAAAAATACAACTTGTAAATAGCCATGAGAATTTTAAACATGGTATGAAAAATTATCAGAAATAGGCCAACACTACCCATAAAGCCTAGGGTTTTGCGGTTACAACAATCAAAACTACAATTATATGGAGTAATTGGCATCAACCAAAAATGATAAATTTACACCAAAATTTTTTTCCTAAGTCTAAACACTCCATATATGAAACTTTTAGCAAAATTTAGCACCAACATTGCAATACTAGGCCTAGGACAAGTTCATAAAACCACCTTGAAAAGACCTTGAAAATCTCATGAAAACCCCAAACTATAGAAAATGGCCATAGTAAATTGTTAAGAAAAAATACCAAATTTTTTTTGAAACACCCAAAATTGATGCCAAACCCCCTACACAGCCTTAAACATCCCCAAGGACTTGTGACGTTGGCCAAAAAAAATTTTCAAAGTGTCAACATTGTCTAATTTTTAAGTGTTAGAACCATAAAAATCAAAAATTTCACTATGCAGTGATCCACAAAAAAATCATAAAAAATTAACTAGGGATTAGGATTCCATAGCCATTTGAACAAATAAATAGTAAACTAAAAATCCAAAACCCAAAAAATCAAAAGTTCTTAGCCATTTTTGCATGAAAAAATCAAAATTTAGAATAAAAAAATAAAACAATGAAAAACCCCTATGAACTAGGTTATGGGAAAACTCATAGAAACTTTACCATAAGTAAAAATCCTATGGTTCAACCACCATTTCAACCATTGAATAATTTATTGCAATCCCATAGCCATAAAAACCAAAAATATAAGTTGTCTTCACACAAAACAAATACAAAATTTATGTTGCTTTTTGGAGGGGAAACCATCGAAAATGCAGAGAAAAGATTGAAACAAAATTTATAATTCATCATATGCCAATCCCAAGTTCAAAGCAATACCAAAAACTCATAAACATGGCCGAGATCTAATGTAGGATTTTTACAAAATCAAATTTCATGTCATACATTAACCAAAATAAGCCAAAATGCCTAGGCCCTAAGAAAGAAAAGTGTAAAAATGTATGAAAAAATGGCCAAGAATTATGTACTTGGAATTCATTGAAGATGATCCTTTTTCCAATATAGGCCATAGTAGCTGTGAAAGTTCTTTGGCTATAGTGTATACAACCTCCAATGAAGGATTCTTGCTTGCGGCTACTCTCCTCTTCAACATCTTCATGAACAATGCAAAAACCTTCAAAAACCACCAAGCTCTAAGCACCAACATTGCTCCTTGAAAGAGAATAGGTAAGCAATGCTAAGAACTAGCATAGTAGAAGCAATAAACTATTGCAATAACTCTCCACCTATGCACTACCTTAAAAAAGTTAGTTTGGTAAAACAATTTTTGCAACATTTACAAGTCAAAACCAATTCTATACCTATGCACCCCTTTCCAAAACCCTTTGCCTAAACTCACTTACTTAACTCATAGTGAATTAAGAATGCAAATGAAGAAAGTCCTACTAATACTAAGAAGGTGAAAATTTCAAAATGAAAATACCATTTAAATTTGGATGGGCTTCCACTAGGTGCCCCCCAAGAAAAATACTAAAAATCCCAATGTAATGAAATCCATAATAAAAATCCCCATCTACCCTAGGGTTGAAGCTTCATAAAGTCTTGTGATGAACTCTAAATCTTAGTCATTATCAAAACCTACTTCACCCACATTGGCTAGCATGGATTTGGCCACTATTCTTAACACATTGAAGCCTAAAAGCCTCATATGCCAAAATTGGAAATCGAAGGTTAACACATTAGAAAAAATGAAGCACTAAGGAATTTACCTTCTCCCATCCCCTAATAAAATTTGCAATTTTGGGTAACCACACTAGCCTTAGGTCCATCCATGCTGGCTAGTGTGGCTCAAGGGGGTGGAATTTTCAAACATTAAACAAACTTTGAATCAAATCTAGAATAATCATGTAAAGGCTAAAATCCTAGTAGAAACCTCTAATAGCTCCAAAAATCCTTGAAATCCAACAAGGAATGTCAAAAATCATTGATTTTGAATTAACCATGCTAGGATTCACCCCATCCATGCTCGCTAGCATGGCTCTAGTGGGGTGGTGGGGGTTTGTCCATTACATGCCATAAAAGACATCCAAAATTACATTTGCTAGCCTTAACATCTTCTTGGGATTTCTAGTCATCCAAAAATGGCAAAAACTAGGAAAAGTTAGATAGAACCCTACTCTAGACCTACATCCACACTAGGGAAGATCCCAACCATGTTAGCCAGCATGGCTCTAGTGTGGTTGGATGAGGTGTGATCATAATATACCAAAAATAACCTTTGAATTGACATATCATGGCCTTTATGCCTTCCCAAAGTCTCCAATAACCAAAAATCAAGCAAAAATAAGTTAAATTTTCTATCAACCCCCTTGCCCATACTGAGGGAACCCTCACCCATGCTAGCTAACATGGGTCCACCATGGGTACCCTAAGAAAATCCATAGAAGAATCATAAATGCACCAAATCAACCTTAAAATTCATTCTTTTGATCCTAAAACTTTATTGGAGGCTCCATAGACTACCAAAATGCAACAAAGTGAGCAAAAAATGACAAGAATCTATTATCCCCCCACCCACTCTGCATTGGGGCTAAGCTAGCCATCATGGCCCAAGGAGGGATGACCACAAAAACCATCAAAAAGCCTTCAAAGTTGACAATTTTGAGACCAAATATTTTTCATTGATAGTAACAACCTTGGAAACTCAAAACATTGGTTGATCTCACACTAGAACCTTCTAGAAGTTACAACCCTAGTGCACCCATGTTAAAGAAAGCTAGAGCCATGCTGGTTAGCATGGCTCCAACATGGATGAGGTATTTGATTAAATTTCCTAGTTCCATAACATACCAAAGCACCTAAAACTTTACTTCGTAATCCTAAAACCTTAAGGCCTTAAAACCAACTATAATTTTACCTTGTGTTAGCCATAAAGCCACCTTGCCTTGTCCATCCGCTCTAGGATCACTTCTAACCATGCTGGCTAGCATCGCTCTAACATGGCTAAGGTCTAAGACTAGTTTGGGTAGTCTTACAATACTCCAAATAGCCCAAAATTTAACTTGGGAAGCCTAGAGCTCTATTGAAGTCTTTAGGAACCATAAAAATCTAGAAATCAAGTTAACAAATGGAAAAGCACTCATCATACCTGCTCATCCATGCTAGGACTACATTAGCTAGCATAGTCCAAGGAGCTATGACTATCCTAAGACTCAAACAACCTTCAAATTTGATAATCTCATATCCAAACCCTAGCCATGAACATTAGCAACCTCAAAGGCTCAAACACTTGGTTAATTTGTCATGAAAATTCATGAAAAAATCAAAAATCAAGTGTGACTATGTTGGAGAGGGCTAGAGCCATTCTAACCAACGTGACTCTATCATAGATATAATCTAGAGATGATTTCATAAGCATAATATTGCTCCAAGTGGCCTAAGACTCAATTGGAGAAGTTTGGGACCTCAAATCCTTAAACACAACTATAATTTGATCCTGTTTTGACCATGGAAAAGTCAATTTTAGCCTATCCATGTTGGGGCATTTCCCAACTACATTGTCCAACATAACTCTAGGTGTTAAGGTCCCAAAACTCACTTTTGACAGAATATTTTGACTCCAAAATGACTAGTTTGCAAACCCACCCCGCGCCCCCCACCCTACACTACCCTATGATATAAAAAAAACATGAAATTTAGCATTGGAATGCTATGAAATTAATTTTCTCATGCACCCATGTTGTTGCCCCATTGATTAGTGTAGCTGTAGTGTGGATGGTAGTTCCAAGTTGCATTTATGACTTTTAGATGATTAAATTAATACGCAAATTGACCAAACTTCATTCCCAATCCACTACACTGACCATATAGATCATTAAAATCCTAAAATTGACCAAGATGGATTTAGAGAATCACATTTCCACCCTATCCATGCTGGTGCTCATCCCATCCATGCTAGCTTGCATGGGTCCATCCAAAGTAGGTCTAGGGTAGATGCCCAAAAAAACTTAATTTAAATCTTAAACAACCTTACAACAACATTATTTGGTGTTCAAACTGATATATCAACCTTGTATCCTTTCACTATGGTCCACTAAGGCCTAGAATTAGCAAAATCTAACCTTGATTGAAAAATATTAACCATATTTTTCCGCATGTTACCCACCTTGACTTGTTTGGTCTTGTTACATGGTATTTTAACATGTTTTGACCTTGTTAGGCATTGTTCACATTTATGGATTGATTATTTGATGTCATTTGATTTAATTTTCATCATTTGAACTCTATCCTACCAAATGTTCTTATCATTTGACATCATTTGACCTTTATTAACATGACTTGACATCAGTCCATGTTGTTTTGTCTTAGTCAAATTTTTTCTATCTCAATCAATGGGGCTCAACCATCATTTTTTTCATTACTTAACAATAGTTGAACATCATTTGGTTCTTGTTTAGTCTCATTTCACACTCTTTAGCCTTCAGTATACCTTATCTACCTTAAATCCCCTTATGTGACCTCTGATGATCATGATTTTCTCATATATAACATCATTGAATGGAGTGTAACCATTATTTGATTTGCATTTGACCTTGTTTGGCCTTTGTTTCATCCCATTTGTTTCACCTACCTCTCATAACCTTAGTGGCTGTGTTTAAACCTTATTTGACCATTGATGCAATTTTTTTTTGGCTTATCCATGCATTATTACTAAAGTATTTTGCATTATTTTGGCATTATTTGATCATTTTTTCATGCAAGTGATACTTAATGTGATTATGGTTGATATGCTAGATTGAAGTATGGACACTTGAAAGTAGATCAATTGCCATTGAACCTAAGTGAATCTCATAGTGATATTGAACGATTTATTGATTTCAATTACTTAAATCTTGATCCTTTTCAACCACATAGCCTTGATTAAGAAACCTCTCAAATGGTCTAAAAATCTAGTTAAAACCCTTGACCTTGAGGCTAGCAACATTATTGATGATTCTCTAGTTGAGGTTCCTATCATGACACATAGTGGTGAGGAGAAATTTATAAAACTAAGTTCTTTATTAGAACATCAGTAGTTTCAAGACATCACCAAGGTCCTCTAAGACAATCTTAATATCTTTGCTTGGTCATATTAAGATATGCCAAGTCTTGACCCATGCCTAGTGTAGCACAACATCATACTCGATCCTAGTATCAAACTAGTTAAGAAAAGAGTTTGTAAGATTAGACTAGATTTAGCCTTGGTATTTTATGAAGGAATCACAAAACTATATTAAGCTAATTTCATTTGAGTTGTCGATTACACAGAATGAGTGTCCAATATAGTAGTGATCCCTAAGAAAAATGGAGTATACAGATTTGTATTGATTTATAGGACCTAAATAAGACAAACATGTATAGTTAGAAATGCCTTACTATCCTTCATGGATGGGTTCTAGGAATACTACCTGAAACACCACAAAATTTTGGGTCTTGGCATCTTGACTGCAAATTTTTCTAAGTGTCAAAACAATTCACATGTCATGCTACGTAGCATAGCACAACATAGCACCCTATTACGCTACATAGCATAGCACAGCGTAGTACCCTATTACACTATGTAGCATAGCACAGCGTAGCACCCTGTCTACTACAGCATAGCATCATGTCTACTGTAGTGTAGCACCCATGTCTATTGCAGTGTAGCACCATGTCTACCATAGCGTAGCACCCTGTCTAGCATTGTAGCTAGTGTCCCATGTCCCACACGTAACATGGGACAAGCATGGTCCCACCCACCGCATTGCCACATGGCACTTGATCTGCATTTTGGGCTAACCCTAACCTTATAAATAACCCTACGTCCTCTTTTGAAAGGGAGGAAAAGAGAAAGGTGGTTGGCTTCCATTCTTGACCAAGAAGGTAGTGCAGTTAGCACTTCGATTTTTCCATTTGTCACTTTGGCATCTTGGCACTTAGCTCCGTGGACGAATGAGACCTAGAGCACACCACAACAACAAAGAGGCATAGCTACACCACGTGGTACATTGCAACCTTGTAGAACATCACATGGTACACCCTGGCAACTAGCCCAGTAGGTATAGTCCAACACAATGAGCACCAAACTTCATAGCTTAACACCACTGAGGCTATGATTGCCCTCTTATTGCACCTATTTTACATTGTGTATACCTTTGTGAATTAGCTATGCTCCCTCTTTTTGGGTGGTACAATTCTATTCTCAAATTTTGTTGCATTTCTCTTTGGCATTTAGCATAACATTTGTATTTTCTCACTTTTTTATACATATTTGAATGTTCACGTTACTGTTCTCAGGTTGGGACACCCTGCTACACTCTAGCTTAGCCAAACCCAATGCCCTTGTGTAATGTAGTATAAACTCTTCTCGCACATGGTCATTTTAACACCACATAAGTCCCTATCTAATCAACAAGATGATTCAAGGCACCCCATTTCCATTCTCTCTAGCATGACCCTTGCATAGATTTGGGGTTAGGCTATAGGCCTAGTGACCTCTCGGTGTTCTAGCCACTGACATTTTCGGACATCACACTACCAAGTTAGGGTTAATCTATAACATAAACTTTTTATGACCTTCATGACCCCTCGGGGAACCTATTGTTACACCATGATGCCCTTTGGTCTAAAGAATGTAGAAGCCACTCATCGACAAGCCATGATATATATTTTAGTGATTGTATGCTAAGATTACTTAATGACTATGTGGATGATATACATGTCAAGTCCAAATATAATCTATGACCATGCACATGACCTTGACCTCATGCTAAAATAATGCCTTAATTATGAGCTTAGGCTTCACCCCAAGAAGTATGTCTTCAGTGTCAAAACTAGTAAGATGCTTAACTGTATAGTATTTGAATTAGGAATACATGTAAATCCTAATAAGGTTAAGATCATACCCAACCTAGCAGCATCAACCAATCTTAAGGAGCTTCAAGAACTTCAAGGTAGATTATGGTTTATTCCTAGGTTTATTTCTAGGCTTACAAATAAGCTACAACCCATGCAATACTTGCTTAAGAAAGGAGTTTGTTATGAGTAGATAGCTCAATGTCAAGATTCCTTTGAAAACCTTAAGAAAGATTTGGCATAACTACCTACGGTCTATCTTCCATAAAAGGATAGGCCTTTTTACCTCTACCTTGCTATTTCTAATGCATCCATTATCTATACTTTGTCAAAGATGCGATGATGAAGTAGAACTACCGATATACTACCTACGTCATGCATTGATTTCCTATGAGACCTGATACACCAAAGTAAGAAAGTATTGTCTAGCCCTAGTTTTCTCATTGAAGATGTGAAGACACTACCTCTTTAGAAGCTAGGTCAATGTCATTTGCAAGGATAACATGCTTAGGACCATAACGATGAATATCTATGAAAGTTTTTGTATAGCTTGTTAGAAAGCCATAATAGTCAAATTTGATCTTCATTATGTCTCTTAAGCGTTAATGAAGGATCAAGTGATAGCCACACAACTTACCATTTTACTAGTATAAGACCATGCAGTCATAGACCTTGAATTCCTTGACGAGCATGTCAAAATTGTTAACAAATGCCTAAGAGCTATGAGGCAATTATGCATTTTGACAGAGCTTCAACTACTCATGAGGCTAGTGTTGCAACCATCATAATTTTACATTTTGGTGAAATCCAATCTTTCACCTACCATTTTAAATTGCCATGTACCTAAAATGTGGTAGAGTATGAAGGTTTGATCAAGTGAATGATGGTAGCACATGATTAAGGAATTAAATGTCAAATGATAAAAGGTGATTTACAACTTTTGATTAACTAGGTAATCAAGGTTTGCACATGAAAGGCCAAACATTTGCAACCTTTTATGACCTAGGTGAGAAACTAATACAACAATTTACAAATGTTGGTATCCAACATGTACCCCAAACTGAGAATATGTTAGTCGATGCCATTGCAACTTTGGTCCTTAGTATGACATCATATATGTTTAGCAAGTTATCTTTCTTAATCATGAAATATGTTATTCCCATCATGAAGGACATTAAGGAAAACTTTATAATCTCTGTCAACACCACTCCTCAGAAGGAATGGTATGATCATATCAAGTTTTATCTAATGCATGGTGAATCTCTACAAAACCTAAATGCTTCTCAAAAAGGATGTTATACATAAAATATCAAAATAGTATGTCATTATAGGTGATAATACATTATGTTGATGGTTTTATGATGGCATATTGTTAGTGTGCTCAAGAAAAACCAAAGCCCACATAGAGTTGAAGCAAGTTCATGAGGGTGTATGTGGGGGGCATATAGGACCTAGAGCCATGGATGCTAAAATTAGGTGACTAGGTTACTACTATCCCTATATGGAAAATGGCTACCTAAAAAAGCTTAAAACTTGTGATACTTGTCAAAGGCATAGCAACCTAATACATGTGCCACCAACTAACTTACACACTACTCAAATAACTTGGCCATTTCAACAGTGGGAATTGGGCATTATTAGACCTATAACAGGTAAATATTTTGCAAGGCATAGTTTCATTATCATTGTAATCAAGTACTTCATGAAGTGGGTTGAAGTTGTTTCCCTAAGGAAGATGATGTCTTAATAGATCTGTACATTTATACACAATAAAATAATGTTTCATTTTGACATACCTTTGATCATAGTCATAGATAATGGACCATGATTTAGTAGCCAAGAAACAAAATCCTTTTGTCAATACCTAGGTATCAAGCAATTCTTTTCATCATCGTACTACCCACAAGCTAATGGATACACTAAAGTCAACAACAAGACCATCATAAACTTGCTAAAGAAGATTATTAATGATAGTAGATAAAAATGGCATGATTGGATTTTTCATGCACTTTGCACCTATAAAACAACCTATTGAATTACAATTGATGTAACCCCATATAGCTTGGTTTATAGTTTTGAAGTTTTTTTTCTCTTAAATTGTAGGTTCCATCACTCAGAGTAGCATTATCAAACTTCATCAATGGTGAGCAAAATAATGAGTTATGTACAATTGGCCTAGCTTTAGTGGAAGAGTAGTAGGTATGAATGCTTATACACATTAAGTGATACTAAGGGAGGCAAAAGAACCAACATTTCCATAACCTAAATAAATGAAATATCAAGTAGGGAGACCTAGTCCTTAAGGTTGTCCATGAGCATGTACAAAAATTCTCAGCCAACTAGGAAGGACCTTTTCTAATCACCAAGGCCTATGGAAATGAGACATTCATAATAGTAGACATGGATGAAAATGAGCTGGTTAATCCAATCAACCATTCCTATCTAAAACCCTATTACATTTAATAGGTACTATGACATCCCATCTTTGAATGTCATGGCAAATATCAAATATACATTATATTAGACATTATGCATAAGAAAATTGAAACACCATAAAAATTTGCATGTTATAGCAAATCTTCATCATATAACTCTCATCCCATGAAACTTGAGGCAACAATTCATTTTAAATGTGAAGATTATAACCCACAGTGGGCAAGTTCACGTACAATATATATTTTGGGGCTAAATAATGTCTCATAAGTGGTTAAAGCGTTATTCCCTAAGTGAAAAAAGTCATCTAGTATCTATATTTAGGCTTGGGAGGTCAAAATGCCTTTTGGAATGCCAAAAAGGCATTTTGATGGTTTTTATGGGGTTATACACTTTTCAACACTAGAAGCACATGCAAGGGGGCTAAATGTCATTTACCTCTAGCATGGAAGAATTGGGGTTTTAGTAAATTTTTCCCTTAAGTGTAAAGAACACATGCATAGTTTGGAAGCCTTCCCCCTTTAGCATGGAGTCTTCATCTCTAACATTGAAAACTACATCCCTTAATGTGAAATCTACAAAACCCCAAATGCATCACTTTAAGCAGTTCAACATTGACCAACCACTTCAGCAAGCATGGCAGAGAGCTTAGCATGGAAGACTCACCTCCAATGTGAAAGGTGTGTCCTAGTTACTCTTTATAGTAAATGGAATGACCATGGGGGAAGCACTTATTATGTATAGAAACCCCCCAAATTTAGGCACCCAACTCACTTGAATTTAGCAACCAATCACAGCCAAATTTTAGCCAAATCATAGCCATTTTGTAGCCCCATGCATAGCCCAAAACCTATAAAAACCAACCTCAAACACCATTTACAAGTTCAGTAATGTTTAGCAACTTTTGGCATACAAACACTTTGGCAATGCCATAATTTTTTAGATGGTTAAGAAATTTTCCAAGCACTAGTTCTACACTTGTAACATTCTTAGGCACTAAAGAGCTTTTGCAAGTTTTCATGCTTGCATTCTCTTGAACCCTAGCATGGAAGCATTATAGCCTTGAGACTTGTGAACTTTTGATGTTAAAGCTGCATTTCTTGGGCTCCCACTCCCCATCATGGAGCAATCTAATGATCAAATTTCTCACTTTTCTCATCCCCTCCAATAGTGACCCAACATGTAGATTTGAGGTTGTAGTGGAGGAGGTTTGATAACATTAGCGGTAACTTAGCATGTGAATTTTAGAGTAGTTCACATCAACTTCAATGGGCTTTGAGCTCTTGCATAAGTGAACCCTCTTTCTGCTCATCCAGGCACCATTTGTACACATTTCTCTAACTTACACTTTAATTTTTTGCTTTTTTCTATGAAATATATTTATTTATTATTTGTGCATTATTTTAGATTTGCTATCAATTTTGCATTCCATTTCATTTTATTACCATGCTTTACATTTCGTAAGTCCTTGGTTGATCTACTAGACTAGTTAGTGAAACACCATGAAAATTTCGAGGCCTCAATGGTTTAGCAAAATCTTGTAATTCAGCCAAGGATTTACGACAAGATGTGGCCCAACAAATTTTTGCTTCAGTTAAGGGTATATTCTGCCATGATACACAACACAACATAATGAACTCCAGAAGACAAAACAATACAAGGGGTGCACAACGACAAGCTTTCAACTTTGTAAGTTTTCTATGTTCCGAAAATCTTAACTTTTGGCATATTACGCTGCATTACACAACATAGTGTAATGTCCCATGGTGCAGTGTAATACTAGAAGACAGTCCATCGTAACAATAGAAATGACAAAAAAATTTAGAACCTCAGCAATCCAGCAAAATCTCAAGGCTTAAGCAACAATCTACAGCTTGGCGTACATTTCAATAAGTTCTCTTTTTTCGATAAGGGACCAATTACTCTGCATTACGTAGTGTAGCGTAATAAATCCTAGAAGAATTGAACAGAAATAAAGGAAGCACAGCAATAGCACTTTTTTACAAGATTCGCCATTTTACACTGAATTATGCTACGCAGCGTAATTTAACATGATGCAGCATAATCTAGCATGATGCCACGTAATCAAGGAATAGTTGGTCACCGAAGCTCATACAAGAGTGGTTTATGATGCATTACCCTGCAAAGCATAATATAGCATAACACCACAGGCTGCAAACACAAAAGCATCAAGTCAACGGCATCTCGTAAGTACCGGACACATGTCATCTAAACCGCATTTTTCTCCTAACCATAGCCTTATAAATATCCCCAGTTAACAAGGATCCAGTTGTTGGCAAAAAGTTTTCCTAAGATTGACAAATTTTCTCCATGAGTGATTTTCTCCTATTGGCAATCGTTGACAACTTTTGGCAAAGATTGATAAGAGAGCAAAAGAAGATCAATGATTGTAATAACATCGAAGGTGATTGGCAAGAACCCTTGATCAGAAACAACTGGTTGACAGACATTCTACTTCTGGCCTGACCTCCTCGTACCCAAATTCACTAGAACAAGGTAGATCAACCTTTGCCTGTTGTATCTTTAAATAGCTTTCTTGTTGTTGGCACATACTTCGCCTAAACCAAAGTCTGCCTGTAATCATTGTATCCAACATATTTTGTTCTTGAGTTGAATCCCAAATCTTGGGATCTCATGCTTTCTAAATCCGATCTCTTGTGTCCTATTTATACGGATTTTGCAAATTTTTTTAAACCAATTACATCGTTTTCAATTACCTTCAAGGTTAACGATATTACATCTTCTCATAAAAACTGACATTTCGTCATCCAAATATCACAAAAAAAAATATTTTAGTTTTTTACTGATCAAGTAAGTCCTTGTCTAATTGACAAGACCATTCAAGGCACCTCAAATTCGTTCTCTCCAACATGGCCCTCGCACAGATCCTGGGTTAAAACTGTGTACACGAATTCCCGCTTGGTATCTCCAGCGACCGACATTTTTCATCGTTACAGTTTTCTGGTGCTAGAAGGAGGGCCTAACCTCCGATCCACACGTTACGAGTAGTCTTGTAAGTTGTCTGTACCCATTGTCAATCAACATAAATGTGATACCTCCGAGGTTCTTCCCATGATTGTGTGATGTAAATCGTCGCTTTGACAATTCCTTTGGAATCCTACAAGATAGAAAGCCCTGAACATTACATTAGTTTGCCTTTGCCCTTGTGATTTTTATCCTTATCGTCATTACTTCACAACCATGTAGAGAATGACTACATCAACTACTGTTGTTGACATTTTCAACCTTGAGAATCCTTGGACCATGAAAATTACACCTCCTATGGTCGAGTTGCCAATTAGCCCAATGCGACCACGTCGCTCCCTCAAGCTGCAAAACAAGAAGCCTGAGGGACATGCTCAGTGCAAGGAACACTACAATTTCCTTTGTGCTAAACTAGCAGTAAACCTGCCCATGTATCCATAAGAATTTGATGAAAAATGAGAATATGAGTTCATGTACTGTAATGGGAAGGAATTTATTCCTTCACCTAGCACAACTATACCCTTGATAGATCAACAAAAGTGGATCCTAGATCAAATGCTGATGGCTAAGACATCACCAGAACAACTCGAGAAGTTGTTCCATGATGAAATGCTTCATGATAGGCAAGATGATCTAGACTCTCACTCTGAGGAAGGCAATCACGCAGACTTCACCATGGCCCCTCCCTCCATGACGTCCCACATAAATCCTTTGTTCATGGTCACCACACCTTTAACATTATCCAACACTAATCAAGTCCCGCATTCACCATGTCTACATTTTCTCTCTCCAACTATCCTTCCAAGTGAAGGTCCATCGCAAATTATACCCCAACAGGTGCAATTACCTAATCCATCTCATCGTGTACCTGTGCCTATGTCACCGCATGTACATGCGATGCCTACTTCACAATCATCCACAACACCCACCTTCACCTTGACCCACACGACAAGGCCTGTCACTACAACATGGTCGGCTCCAAACATGCCTATGGCTACACAACCAACGTAGGTGTCCCATCCACTCCTTCATCAAAGTCAGCTCCCACCACCATTAAACCCTATTACAAGGCCATTGTCTGTACACCTGGCCGTGCAAACAGTGTATCAAATGGTACAATCGGTGGTAGTCATCCCTATTCTGCCATCCAACATAGCTCCTCCTATCATTCCACAAACGACCTCTCCATCTACAGGTCTGGATCAAGCTTTCCAGCTTATTCATACTCTTACAGAGGAGGTTAAACGTCTAAAGGTGGCTGGTTCTGACACAATACAAGTCATGGATTTTTACCATGATGATCCTATTAGCCCGATGGTGCCTATTTTATCATTACCGCCTGGAATTCCACTCCCCCATTTTACGAAATATAATGGGGAGGGTGATCCCAATGCCCATTTAGTTACTTTTAGATCAAAATCATTGCTATTGCAACAATGGTCACATACCATCATTCATGTCTTTGCTATGTCTTTAACGGGTAAAGCTTTGGACTAGTATCGAGCACTCCCACGTGCTTCCATTTCAACCTTGGAAGAGCTATTAAGTCAGTTTGTGACTCATTTCAAATACAACCTGAAGCTAGAAGTCATGCTAGACCAGCTCATGGGAGTCAAGCAAGACCCGCTTGAGTCAATTTAGAAGTTTATACAACGGTGGAGCACTACCTTGAATGAAATCCATGAACCCATCGCAGAGGCCCAAACAGTGTATCAAATGGTACAATCGGTGGCAGTCATCCCTATTCTGCCACCCAACATAGCTCCTCCTATCATTCCACAAACGACCTCTCCATCTACAGGTCTGGATCAAGCTTTCCAGCTTATTCATACTCTTACAGAGGAGGTTAAACGTCTAAAGGTGGTTGGTTCTGACACAATACAAGTCATGGATTTTTACCATGATGATCCTATTAGCCCGATGGTGCCTGTTTTATCGTTACCACCTGGAATTCCACTCCCCCATTTTACGAAATATAATGGGGAGGGTGATCCCAATTCCCATTTAGTTACTTTTAGATAAGAATCATTGCTATTGCAATAATGGTCACATACCATCATTCGTGTCTTTGCTATGTCTTTAACGGGTAAAGCTTTGGACTGGTATCGAGCACTCCCACGTGCTTCCATTTCAACCTTGGAAGAGCTATTAAGTCAGTTTGTGACTCATTTCAAATACAACCTGAAGCTGGAAGTCATGCTAGACCAGCTCATGGGAGTCAAGCAAGACCCGCTTGAGTCAATTTAGAAGTTTATACAACGGTGGAGCACTACCTTGAATGAAATCCATGAACCCATCACAGAGGCCCAAACAGTGTATCAAATGGTACAATCGGTGGCAGTCATCCCTATTCTGCCACCCAACATAGCTCCTCCTATCATTCCACAAGCGACCTCTCCATCTACAGGTCTGGATCAAGCTTTCTAGCTTATTCATACTCTTACAGAGGAGGTTAAACGTCTAAAGGTGGTTGGTTCTGACACAATACAAGTCATGGATTTTTACCATGATGATCCTATTAGCCCGATGGTGCCTGTTTTATCGTTACCGCCTGGAATTCCACTCCCCCATTTTACGAAATATAATGGGGAGGGTGATCCCAATGCCCATTTAGTTACTTTTAGATCAGAATCATTGCTATTGCCACAATGGTCACATACCATCATTCGTGTCTTTGCTATGTCTTTAACGGGTAAAGCTTTGGACTGGTATCGAGCACTCCCACGTGCTTCCATTTCAACCTTGGAAGAGCTATTAAGTCAGTTTGTGACTCATTTCAAATACAACCTGAAGCTGGAAGTCATGCTAGACCAGCTCATGGGAGTCAAGCAAGACCCGCTTGAGTCAATTTAGAAGTTTATACAACGGTAGAGCACTACCTTGAATGAAATCCGTGAACCCATCGTAGAGGCCCATCTATTGGCAATCTTCAAACGGGTAGTTAATGACTTTATCAAGTCTAAACTATATTACCTTACTCCCCAGTCCCTTAGCCAAGCCTTTGCTTAGACTAAGAGCATCCAAGACGCAGCGTAGGCTAGCAAAGGTCTGGCGTATGTTGTCTACAAAAATGCCCACAATAAAAGTAAAGACAAGGGTAAAGCCACACTGACAATAGTGGCAGCAGTTGCCGAAGGCGGCAAGAGGAAAAATAACAACAAGAAAACACCTACGAAATTTGCTAAGCCAACAACTAGCTCAAGCGGTGCCAATCAAGAAACTCCTTCTACCCCTAAAGCTCCTCCGCAGCCGAGGCCTAAATTTTAGCATAAAGATCGCTCAAATTACACGTCTCTACCTGTAAAGCCTTCTAAACTCCTAATGAAATTACTGGAAACTGGCCATATTCGACACAAGACGATGTCTGAGGAGGCTCTAAAATGCCACAGGTGCCATTGTGAGTTGCTCAAGAACCCCTCCTTGGCCCAACCCAACGAACTGCCAGTTCCCAAGAACTTTAGGTTGGATCGGTTTTGTGACTACCATTAATTATGTGGTCATGACACAGATTACTGCTAGGCATTGAAAGATGACATTCAACATCTGATCGACCAAGGTGATCTGATTCTAGATAGCAGTAGTCTAGGACGCCCAAAAAATCAAGCCATGCATGTGTACCAAGACCTGTTAAATGCAAATAACGCAGGGTACACGATCAACGTGGTAACAGAAGAAGGCAATGGTCAGGCATGACCGAAATAGCCTTTTGTGTTATGAATGCCCCCTTGTCTGGCCCAGGTAGCTAGTCCATCAACATCGATGGGTGGTGGCCCAAAGCAACCTTTTATCCTCCGAACCTATCCTCAAACCACTGCCCGACAGCCTACTGTCATTGAAGCCGCAGCCCAGTCCATGCCTACGCCTAAGGCACCTTTTGTCATCAAGGTGCCAAAACCATCAAAAATCACTCTTGCACAAGGGCAAACTTCTAAGTCGATCACCCAACTTCCAATCAACAGAAGAGAAGAAGGGGGTATGACAACTGACACGGCCAAGGATCATCTTATGCTAGGGTTTCCCAAGCCTAAACCCCTCGCTTCCACGCCCTTAGCCCCACTTTTCAAAGAGGCCAAAGTTATACAAATGTGACCATCTCTTCCTAGCCAAACAAAACATAGTCATCAACCAGATACTACTCTTCCCTAAGAAATTTGCCTCTTGGGGTGAATGGAAGAGGAAAAGGGTGATAAACAACCAGATTGTGGGTAGGACCTCTTTGACGCCTTTACACAAGTCAAACAGGCTCTAAAGCAAAAAAATACAATATTGAGCCTCTATGACTTACTCATGACGTCACAGAAACATCGTGAGGCCATGGTTCATATGTTAACATCCATACCCATTGATGAAAGTCTGCCAACGGATGAAGAAGAAATTCATTCTGTTATGCTACCCCTTGCCGCTGAAAAACCTGAGCCTACCCTATTGACCTTCCAAGACGAATCCATTAAGGATGACTTGGCAAAAAAATAGGTGACGATGGTGCCCATGTTCATCACCATCCGGGTTAGTCAACACCGAATCCAGAGGATACATGTAGACGACGGGGTAGCCACCAATGTCATTCCCTATCCCATAGTGGATAAACTAGGCCTGATCGATCAGATCAATCCTACAACCACGTCATGTCTAAATTCGTTCAACGGGGCACGAGTGCAAGTCAAGGGGATGGTACACATCAATTTTGTGGTAGGGGATAAATTCCCCATAGATGCAACATTCATTGTCGTTGAGGAGATGCCTAGATTCAATTTAATCCTAGGAAGGTCTTGGTTAGCTCAACTGAGGGTCGTTTCATCACCTATCCATCAGGAAATCCATCTACCCTATGCAAGAGGGGAGGTGGTTATCCATGGTGATGAAATGACCCCTCAAGCTGTCAACAACGTAGAAATAGAATAGGGTTCAAAAATCGAAATTCTCAAAGACCAATCCCCTATCCAAACTTTCGAACAGGCCAAAACAATGGCTAATGACAACCTAGCTGGGACGAACTACCATAATAGGAAGAAGATGGTGACGTGAAGGAGCAGAGTCATAAATCTCCCTGTCCTTACGCGTCACTAAAAGTGAAGGCAATTAAGAAACAACTACAGAGTTAGCAAATGAACTGTGTGGCCTAACTATCACGTGGTCTATCTTTACGCTTTCCACTAGCTATTCTATTTTACACTTGCCAGCTTTACTTATTATATTTACGCATATCTTTACACTTCCCACCAGCTATTCTATGCTTGCCAGCTTTACTTGTTATATTTACGCATATCTTTATGCTTTCCACTAGCTATTCTATTTTACACTTGCCAGCTTTACTTGTTATATTTACACATATCTTTACGCTTTCCACCAGCTATTCTATTTTATGCTTGCCAGCTTTAGCTGTTATATTTATGCATATCTTTACGCTTTCCACTAGCTATTCTATTTTATGCTTGCTAGATTTACTTGTTACATTTACGCATACCTTCATGCTTCCATCAGCTATCTTCTTCACTCACCTAAAACTAGTGAAGGCCCGAAATGGCCTTAAACTAGCAAAGGCCCAAAATGGCCTTAAACTAGAGATCCCATTTACACTTTGAGCATCGATTATTTAGTGGCCCGCAATGGTTTTAAACTAGTAAATCCATTTATGCTACATGCTTAAAACTAACTGCAATTTGTCAAAACCTATTCAGTTACGCTTCGCATAAAGCGAAAACAACAAAAGAATGTTAAACTTAAGACAATTAGACTAACAACAAGATTTGCATTAAATACGTTAAAAGAAAAATATTGTCTTTTGTTCCATCTCATCATAATAAAATCGTGGCTAATATAGCCATGCTATGAATCCCCCTTGTCCCCACTATCCCCCATATCTCCTAAATCCACGTCTACTTCGAGTAAATCATCCTCATAGGGGCCACCCTTTTCATGAAGTAATCTCCTCATGAAGATAGCCCTCTCTACGAGGCTCTTCTTCCTAGAGCCGCTTGCCATGACATTGACCATCTTTATTACATTCTATTTCCTGTAGATCCCCTTCATGAGGACCATTACCGTCGCTACGTCCATCCTATTGAGGATTCTCCTCAGGTCACTCCTGCAAGTAGACATGATACGCATATTAACATTTCCATCAAACCTAAGTATAATAGAAAAAACAAACACAATAACACTACGATTTACCTATGACGGTCCTGCATCGGTAGCAAAAGGGATTTGTTCTAAGCCGACCCACAATCGTTGCATAATTTCTTCTTCAGTTAGCTCAGACCAAACCCCATCCCCTAGATTAGTCCCAACCTTAACCTTACCCTTCTCCACAAGAGTCCATTGGGGTGGTTCAAGGAAGAAAGAAGGGATGGTAGTCTCACCCCTAGGAATTTCCCTTTCCAGAGGGGCACTCACTGTCACTTGCTCTTGGAACTTTTCAAATGCTCTGGAAGCACCAATGACGTCAAGGAATAGCCGAAGGGACTAAGCCTCAATGGCAGAATCCATGTAATATTGACAATAGGCAGTGCTTTCTCATTTATAAACATGTTTATGGTCTTTCTGTGTCTGCCCCCATTCCTGGACACTCACGCTAAAATCCTTCCAGTCTTGGTTTTTCTGAGCCAAGAGATCCATCTGCATTCGCTGCTCCACCAGTTCAAGGCTAGTCTGGACACTATTCCTGACAACCATTCAATAATCAGCATAGTCAACAACATTTGTCTGCCAGTCCTCATTATTAGTTCCCTGGGCTTGCAGGAATTCATTTCGTGACCTCAAGTCCCCAACCTCTTCACTTAAAGCCACCCTCTATTTTTCTAACCTTTGCAGTCTCTTCCAAAGGTCTTCATTCACATTTTGACATTCCCATAAGGAGCGAGTCAAGTGTATAGTGCATTTACACATCTCATCGTAAATGTTGCATGGCACGACGGTCACCTCCGATGAAGGTTCGGTGGTGTCTAAGTCAATAGGCTTTGACAAATCCCATCTAGGGTGAGCTCCTAGTAACATAAAATGTTAGTTAAGCATAATTAGGTAGCGTAATGCCATGATGCAATAATCCCTACGTAATGATCACAACGTACCGACTTCAGGATCGACTCGCTCTAAGCGATCGATCATGTCGTTGACGATGCCTTTCATAAAGGCAAATTTATCAGGAAATTCGCCCTAAGACCTGGTCGCCACTATTGATAGGTGCATGCTCTGATCACCTATTACATAGGATAAATTACATGTGAACACATAACCAAAGCATCATGATGACTAATAAAACCTTCAGAAGTAGTAGCGTAAAGTTTACTGTTCAACCAAAGCTAATTTCAACAAGTGCCAAAACACTTACCTTTTCTAGTTCCAGCCAAAAGAACTTCAGCATCCTCTGCTGCTCCTTCCTCTTCATGCATAGGAGCCTGTGTGCTACTCGTTTTATTGACTAGGGCCTCCTCTTTCAAAACCGAGGTCCCTTCTCCATGCCGAAAAACTATAGCCCCTGTTTCAAGGGTCAACTGCTCCACAACCTTCTTCTTCACTGTCACCTGACATAGTTATTTAACACAAGATTTCACTCTTTTTCAACAAATATTACACTATACAACTTGTCTTTACACAGCATAATTATAACCATTAATACATTTTGCTACTTACCAGCTAGAGGATTACTCCTCTTAAATCTAACCTACACCTTCTTCCCCACGCCACCTACTGGCTCGGTAGTTTTCTTGATCAAGCGAGGTTTCTTTCTGTCACACTGATGAATCCATTATTTCAGCTGTCAAACGCTTCCCTCTTGACACATCACCAGTGTGAAAAGGGAGCATCCCACCCATACTATCTTCACCTTGTGTTCAAGGCACCGCCAAATTCTTAGTCATTACTGATAGCGACTCCCTGATTCCTTCAGGAGGGTCTTACGACTGAGTAGTGTTGAAAACATGGGAGATCCATGGTTTGAAAATTTGGCTACAGTCTTGTTGCATCCAAACCCCATTCCTTTGGACTACTAGAAATTCGATGAAATGCTAGAAGCAAGCTATAAAGAAGGCAAAATGCACNCTAAGTGCTAGGGAGAGATAGAGGAGTGGCTAGGAGTTAAGAAGGAGACTAAGGGGATCCCTGCTGACATAATCGAGTTGGAGGTGGCCAACACTATTTACCCCTCTTTTCGAGCCTAGGCCTTCCCCAAGATACTCTCACAAGGGAGGTTCCTCACCATAGAATAGGTGTGGATTATGTAAGAGGTCATGGAGGAAGGGACCCAGTTCAATTGGGCGAGCTATTTTGCCAAAGGCTTACGCGCTGAAATGGTCAAGCTTCATAAAAAGCTCAAATCCCATTTCAATGTGCATTTTGCCTTCTTTATAGCTTGCTTCTAGCATTTCATCGAATTTCTAGTAGTCCAAAGGAATGGGGTTTGGATGCAACAAGACTGTAGCCAAATTTTCAAACCATGGATCTCCCATGTTTTCAACACTACTCAGTCGTAAGACCCTCCTGAAGGAATCAGGGAGTCGCTATCAGTAATGACTAAGAATTTGGCGGTGCCTTGAACACAAGGTGAAGATAGTATGGGTGGGATGCTCCCTTTTCACACTGGTGATGTGTCAAGAGGGAAGCGTTTGACAGCTGAAATAATGGATTCATCAGTGTGACAGAAAGAAACCTCGCTTGATCAAGAAAACTACCGAGCCAGTAGGTGGCGTGGGGAAGAAGGTGTAGGTTAGATTTAAGAGGAGTAATCCTNTAAAAAACCTACACCATACAAGATAGCATATTACTAATTTACACTCAGCACAAATTTAAACAGTAGTTAGCCTATTACAATGCTGCAAAAGGAAATAGAAACTTACTTACCTGCATAGTACATGATGCCAGGTGGATTCTGAAAATAGGTTTCGAGATGCCGGGCCACGAACAAAGTGTTATAGGTGTGATAATAGTTAAACTTGGGCATATCCTAAATCCAACTCAAACGCCTTAAACCTTTGGCACTCTATTCGTAGTCTTGCACTCACATAGTTTCAATAACACCATCTATCAAAAAAGTCAAAATGCCCTACATCGACCCAACCAGCAGCGTCTCTAAAATAGCAACAGCTATTTCGCCTGGTAAATGTGATGAGACGATTATGTTGTAGTTACAAAGAAAAAACTACAAAAACTCCTGTGCCCCCTTTCAAAACCATACTACCTCCTCCTTTATACAAGCGTGAGGAGGAGGAACATTGGCCACAGGACTATGTAAGCAGCATAGAATGCCCATGATGTCCAAAATGATTAAGACGGGCTTTAGCGTAATACTTTGCAATAAAATGCATTACTATTAGACAAACCATTTAGACATGAATATTTATCACGCTACCTTAGGGTTCTTTCTATACCCAAAAAATTACAAATTATACTGGAGGCGTATGCCCAAAATTGCCCAAACCCTTGCAACAGCTCAAGGTCTATCCCTAACAACGGCAATGAAAGCAACACTACGTATTCCTCTAGCGTAACTTGTGACTATTATGGACAAAAAAAAACCTGATTACACTACGCATGCTTAGATTTTTTCTAGTTATACATTACATCTACACAATACTACTCAATATTACCCAAGCCTCCATGATAATACAAAGTCTTCCTGTAATGGTAATATAACAAATTACAATAGCCCAGTCCATGTAAACAGATATTAACGTCCGACGCAACATACAAACTCGAAATAGATAAGACCACGACATTGCAAACAAGAACAACAATAGTGCAAAAAGGATGAAAGGAGACTTACCAGTTAAAGGGAGTAACCTCTAGAGCTTCAACTCTGGCCTATGAAACCCACTGCAGACTCTCTTGTACCTCGTCAATCTTCTCCAATTTGGCATTCTTCCCTTTGACCTTTGGTGCCATAGTTGCGATTGAACAAAATCTTCACAAAATCGTTTGTTTACACCTTGTTCTCGCTCCCTTCCTACTATACCCAAATCCAAATTTGCGATATCTATGACCTATTTTAAGCAGAACCACTAGTTTATAAATGTAATGCTCGAAACTAACTATTTCTTTCTGCCCAATCGATACAGAAGCTTCCCGAAACGCCAGTGTCAGTATGACATGAAACGTGAAGATCAGGGCATTAATTTTGCAGATATCGCATGAGTTGCAGTCTGAAATGACCCTAAACTAATGCATAGTTATCACCTCACAAATCAGCCACATTAATTACAACCTGTACAAAAAATTTAAAATTACTTATTTCGATACGCTAGACACACCACATTACATCCTTTACCCTACTTTATAGACGTCTCACGCTAGCATCTAGAAAGCCTGGCTCGTCATTTTTTTTCTTATAAACTACGCGTATTTGTAATGGTCCACTAAGACTTTAAACTAGAAGCTTCTCTAGCATGCAATTCTAACTCTTATTGTTTCAATAGATCGACAGAAAAGGAAATAATTTAACAACTTCCATTTTTGGTGTTTTCTCTTTTTTTCTTCTTCTTTTTGCAAGATAATTGGCAAATGAACGCAGCTTTATCCGCACCCCTAACGTTGGCAGGCCCATATGAGGAGACCATTAGACAACTTAATCGTGCGTTGATAGAAATAGACCCTTCCCTTTGTGACGCAACCATAGCAACGTTGGAAATATCCCCAGATTGACCAGAACATCTGGCCCAGACTCTAGACCTGGAAGTTGGTGGTGTGACCAAGGACCCTCTCGATGAGATCCCTATGGTTACGCACAAAGGTGAAAATAAAACCCTTAGAGTTAGTTCCCTCCTAAACCAACAGATGCGGAGTGGCATAATGCAAGTACTCCAAGACAACACCATTGTATTTGCATGGTCATACAAAGACATGCTGGGATTAGACCTGAGATTAATACAGCACAACATAATTCTAGACCCACACATCAAGGCAATTAGATAGAAGGCACAAAAGATTAAGCCATAAATTACGCTAGCAGTGCATAATGAAATCACTAAACTACATCAGGCTGCTTTTAATCGCACGGTTGATTACTCAGATTGGGTGTCCAACATTCTGGTTGTCTCTAAGAAAATGGGGGGAATACGCATCTGCATAGATTTTCGAGATCTGAACAAGGCCACAATTAAGGACAGTTTCCCATTACCGAGTATCAACCAACTGATTGATACAACTGTTGGTCACGTGCTTATGTCCTTTATTAATGGCTTTTCAAGTTATAATCAAATCTGTATTAACCTGGAGCATCAATTGACCACAACATTCATGATGCCCTGGGGGACCTTCTATTATACTATGATGCCTTTTGGGCTAAAAAACGCTGAAGAAACATATTAACAAGCCATGAAGTACATTTTTAGCAATTACCTCTTAGGGAAAGTGAACGACTATGTAGATGACATAGCTATCAAGTCCATAAAGTCGAAAGATCATTCAGAAGACCTAGAGTTAGTCCTTAAACGATGCCTCAAGTATGATCTATGGCTCAACCCAAAGAAATCCATATTCGAGGTCAGAACCGGATGCATGTTGGGGTTTGTGGTATCAAAAATTGGCATCCGAGTCAACCCCGACAAGGTTAAAGCCATCATTGATTTAACACCACCTACAAACCTCAAGGAATTACATGGGTTGCAAGGTAGATTATAATTTATCAAGCAGTTCATTTGGAGGTTAACGGATAAATTATATCCCATGCAACATCTCCTTAAGAAGGGTGTTAATTTTGAATGGACTGATGATTGCTAGCATGCATTTGATAACCTAAAAAAGGAGCTGCAACACTTACCAACAATTTTCCCACCACAAAGGGATTAGCCTTTTTACATTTATCTAGCAAAATCAAACATGTCTATAGCTACATTACTTTGCCAAAAAAGGAATGATGGGTCAAAAGCCCCTATCTACTATCTCAATCATGCTCTATTTGCATATAAAGCAAAGTATAATGAAGTAGAGCATAACTTTTTGGCATTATTTTTCTTACTTAAAAAATGTAGGCACTATCTTTTCCGCAGCTAGGTCAACATAATTTGCAAAAACAATGTTCTACGGGCTATCTCAAATAATTTGTATGAGAGTAGTAGGATAGCTCGTTGGAATGCTATCACAGCTGAATTGGACTTACATTATGTTGGCCAATCATCAGCTAAAGGTCAAGCCATAGCTGACTAGCTTGCAGCATCACCTATTAAAGATCAAGCTACAATAGAGCCAGAATTTCCAGATGAGCATATACATAGTTTAAGCCCTGTATCAACAGGCCTCGAAGCTATGTTATACTTCGACGAAGCTTTGACTACTAGAGGCGGCAGTGCTGCCGCTGTTATTACGCTCTCCCCTGAGGATGTGCATCCAATGGCTTACTGCCTAACCTTCCCTTGTATGAAAAATGTGGCAGAGTACAAGGGACTCCTCAGAGGATTACTGACAGCTAGGGAACTCAACGTTCAACACCTGGTAATCTAAGGTGATTCGATGCTCGTCATAAATCAAATCACAGGAGTCTACACCTAAAAAGCTGTACATCTATAGCCCTACTGTGATATGGCTAAAGATCTCCTGAAATAATTTACGACGATCGATGCCCAACACGTGCCACGTAATGAAAACACTATGGCCGACACACTAACCACACTGGCACTAAACGTGTCATCACATTTGTTTACCACTTGGCCTACTATAATGATGGAATGTATAGATCTCATCATTCAAGTGGTGCCAATCTCTGCATTGAACACGAGAGGAACACCAGAATGGTATGACAAGATTAAGACTTACCTTCTGCATGGCGAACCACCACATGAGCTAACACATGCATAGAAGGATACAGTACGCAAGCATGCTAGGCAATACATCATCATTGGATACAGTACTCTCTATATACACTCTTTTGATGGGGTATTGCTAACTTGCGTTAATAATAACCAAGCACAACGAATAGTTAGCGAAGTCCACGAGGGGCTGTGTGGAGGACACATAGCCCTGCGAGCCATGGCTGCTAAAATCAGATGCCTAGGGTACTATTGTCCATACATGGAAAAGAACTACCTTACCATAGTTAATACATGCGACACGTGCCAACGTTACACAAATCTAATACACGTGTCACCAACAAAGTTACACACTACATAGATTACTTGGCCATTCCAATGATGGGGACTAGATATTATAGGTCCCATTGCACCTAAGTCTTCCGCAGGACATAGTTTCATTATCACCACCACTAAGTATTTTACGAAGTGGGTTGAGGCTATCCCTTTATGGAAGATTACATCTCAACAGGATTGTCATTTCATCTTAGATAATATAGTAACCAGATTTGGACTTCCTATGACTATTGTGATCGACAATGGGCCAAAATTTAGCAATGCCAAAACCAAATCTTTTTGTGATAACCTAGGTATCAAGCAATCTTTTTCTTCATCCTATTACCCACAAGCAAATGGTCAAGTAGAAGCAACAAACAAAGTAATTATCAATCTACTCAAGAAGATGCTCAGTAACGACAAGAAACGATGGCATGAAAAGATCCTCTAAATGCTATGGGCATATCGTACGATGTGTAGAATAGCTACAGGCAGGACGCCCTATAGTCTAGTCTATGGATCCAAAGTAGTGTTGCTCCTGGAATTACAAGTTCCCTCATTGCGGATGGTCCTCTCCATAGTTATAAATGAGACTCAACACAATAAATCTAGGATCATGGATTTAGACTCAGTGGAAGAGAAGTGCATCCAGACGCTTGATACCATCGAAAGATACTAGGACAAACAAGGACAGAAGCACCGGCACAATCTACATCAACGACCGATCAAGAAAGGAGACTTAGTTCTCAATGCCATTCGTGAACCAGTAGGAAAATTCTCTGCAAACTGGGAAGGCCCCTTCCTGGTCATCGGCATATATGACAATGGAGCATTCAAGTTAGCAGATATCAATGACAAAGAACTACCAAATCCAGTGAATCATCTGTATCTAAAGCAGTACCACATCTAAGCATTGACTCAGCCCAAGCGCAAGGTAAGATCATGTCCACTATGATGTAAAACTGGTAATGTTTTACATGTCCACTACGACATAAAACTGGCATTTCTTGCACATGTCTCCCATGACGCTAAACTAGCAGAATCTTCGACCATCCACCATGACTTGAAATTGGCAAGGTAAGCATCCATCTGCTGAGATGCTAAACCAGCACAGACTTGTCCCTGGGTCATGACATGAAACTAAAACCCACAGCACGGTCTGCTAGGATCATAAGCTAGCTCTTCAACCATCCTCTACGATGCAAAACTAGCAGGTTTCAGTTTGCCCAGATGTTAAACTGGGACCACGATCTGCTGAGACTTAAAACCAGCAATAACAGTCAACCAAGACCTAAAACTGGAATTCGTCAATAGGCAACCCATGAAGAAAGCAAGTGTGGTCACTCTTGCACTACATCCCTACCTGATGGAATGGGTAGGGCGTTGGAATAGATGCAACGCCACTACCTCACTAGCATCCTACTGATCTCTCGGATATGTCAAAAGGCATGCTATTGATCCCTTAGAGATGTTGCTACGATAGCCACTCTGTAGTTGCAACTCCTGGGATCAACTTCGCCACTTGGAGCCTCAAAGAAACTATGGCCATCCATGGTTTCAATAGCCTCCGCCTATCGCCATTACCAGATTTTGGCTTAACAGGTTCGCCTGACTGGTTCTTTGTCCAGTCGATGGAGTAAGATGAATCTAGCTATCGACGGTAGTTGCATCAACCACGGCATCAACATTGGGACCCTTGCTCTAGTCCCTCTTTCGTGACCTCTGCTCTCCTTTTCACTTTGGATGGCACTTGTTTCAATAGCCTCCCTCCATAGCGATTAGGACGATTGCTTTTGGCTCTATGTTATGTTTTGCAGGTTATTTGTTACGATAGTGTTGATCAAGAATACACTCATTAGAAGGCAAGGTGTCACGGTGTCCTAAAGTGGCTACCCAGACTAGCCTGGCTACTTGGGAGTGCAAACCCTACCTCTCCCTTCATTGAATACCTTAATTTTCTTTCCCCTTCCCTTATCCTTATAGCCATTTTTTCCCTTTCTTCATTTGTACAGAGTGAACATTAAATCAATCCTTTCACATCGTCATGTCCACGAACAGGTGTAATGCAACTCACCTCGTGGAAGGTAATTTGCCTTTCAAACAAAAAAAAAGAGCATAACTCGGCAAAATCAATGTAAAACAACTCGTCCAAGCCATGAGGGTGTAACACAGCTCATCCACGCAAGCCCTTCATACGTAGTATAACAGCATAACATTTTGCAAATGCATTAGCGAAAGGACGCAATGACTTGTTCATGAAAACTTCATGTTCACGTGCCTGAGTCTTTCCTGAACCTCCCTCCTCTCACTCTTGTAAAATACCTCCAATACTCTCTCCTTCCGCGGTCTCTCCACT
>MNCI01036109.1:54349-71352 GCA_015680685.1 Gnetum montanum
GCCCTCTAAATGTCAACAAAGAGGGGCCATTGAAACACCATAAAAATTTCGAGGCCTCGACAGTTCAACAAAATCTTATGATTTAGCCAAGGATTTACAACAAGATACGGCCCAACAAATTTTTGCTTCAGTTAAGGGTATATTCTACCATGATACACATTGCAACATAATGAACTCCAGAAGACAGAACAAGACAAGGGGTGCACGATGGCAAGCTTTTAACTTTGCAAGTTTTCTATGTTCCGAAAATCTTAACTTTTGGCATATTACGCTGCATTACGCAACATAGCGTAATGTCGTGTGGAGCAGCGTAATACTAGAAGACAGTCCATCGTAACAATAGAAATGACAAAAAAATTTAGAACCTCGGCAATCCAACAAAATCTCAAGGCTTAAGCAACAATCTACAGCTTGTCGTACATTTCAGTAAGTTCTCTTTTTTGGATAAGGGACCAATTACACTGCATTATGTAGTGTAGTGTAATAAATCCAACAAGAATTGAACAGAAACAAAGGGAGTGNTTACCCTGCAAAGCATAATATAGCATAATGCCACAGGCTGCAAACACAAAAGCATCAAGTCAACGGCATCTCGTAAGTACTAGACATGTGTCATCTAAACTGCATTTTTCTCCTGATCCTAGCCTTATAAATATCTCAGTTGACAAGGATCCAGTTGTTGGCAAAAAATTTTCCTAAGATTGACAAATTTTCTCTGTGAGCGATTTTCTCTTATTGGCAATCGTTGACAACTTTGGCAAAGATTGATAAGAGAGCAAAGGAAGATCAGTGATTGTAAGAACATTAGAGGTGATTGGCAAGAACCCTTAATTAGAAACAGCTGGTTGACAGACATTCTACTTCGGGCCTGACCTCCTCGTACCCAGATTCGCTAGAACAAGGTAGATCAATCTTTGCCCGTTGTATCTTTAAATAGCTTTCTTGTTGTTGGCACATACTTCGCCTAAACCGAAGTCTGCCTGTAATCATTGTATCCAACATATTTTGTTCTTGAGTTGAATCCCAAATCTTGGGATCTCATGCTTTCTAAATCCGATCTCTTATGTCCTATTTATACAGATTTTGAAAATTGTTTTAAACCAATTACATAGTTTTCAATTACCTTTGAGGTTAACGATATTACATCTTCTCATAAAAACTGACATTTCATCATCCAAATATCACAAAAAAAAATATTTTAGTTTTTTACTGCTCAAGTAAGTCCTTGTTTGATCAACAAGACCATTCAGGGCACCTCGGATTCGTTCTCTCCAGCATGGCCCTCGCACGGATCCTAGGTTAAAACTGTGCACACGGATTCTCGCTCGGTATCTCCAGCGACCGACATTTTCTATCGTTACAGTTAGGGTGCCATGAATTCCATGTTTTCTATAGAGGTCCTAGGGATTCATGGGTTGAGGAACTGCTACACTTAAGATTCTTAATTTTTTCCAGATCAAGGTTTTCAATTGCAATAGTTTTTCTTGGCACTAGAAGAAGGGCCTTCATCTAAATTTTATGGCTAGATCTATTATTCTCCATTGCCAAGATTTCAATTTACAAGCTTTTCTTTGATTTCTCATAGCCAAGACTTTGAAGAACAAATGTTGCTCTTTCCCCCCTTGTGACCAAAACTACAATGTAAAAGTTGTAGGTGGTTGGGTGGTGGCTTTTCATAGCAAATGCTACAAATTTTTTTCAACCCCAAAGCTAGCATTAAAACCTTTCCTCACTTTTTTCCTTTTGCTACTAGTTCTTTTTAGGTTTTAAAGTGGATGGTTCAACCCATCCAAAAATTACCAAATTTTTGTAAGTTAGCTTCCCCCCATCTTTCCAAGCTAAGAAAGTTGGTAGCCTACTAACATTGATTTTAGTGGAAAACTCCAACTTTCCAATTTATCATTTTTCAGCCTTTCTCCTTTTCAACATTGGGTTAGGAGGTGTGAGATTCCCATTATCTCATCCTCCTTCTTCCCCCCTACCATACCCAGTGTGGAAGTAGTTGGTAGAAGGGACTTAAGACCAACTTTTCCAAAATCAACATTGCAAATTGAAAGCCATTTTCTAATTTTTTGAAGCCTGAAATCCCAAGGAATCCAATGCTATCCTTACCCTCCCTATAGTAGAAACCTTAGCATGGAAGTTGTAGATGGTTTGGATGTTAATATTTCACAACATCTGCAAAGAATTTCTAGAATAAAGCTAGCATGGAAGCCTTAACAACCATTTAATTTTTGTTGCTACAAAACTAATGTTGGTTTTCACACCAACCAAACCTATTTTCCTCTTCTTTGTGGTAAAAGTTAGCAACCTACCCAAACAATCTTTGGAAACTGTTAGGTTTTCATTTGGGCCTTCAAACTTTCCCCACTCTCTCCAATGTTGAAATAAGAAGATGTGAGATTTCCATTATCTCATCCCCCTTCTTCCTTTCTCCAACCTCGCTCGCCCCCCACTCCACACCCCCCCACCCCACCCACTTGCCATACCTAGCATAGAGGTAGCTAGGAGGTCACCATAGAGGGTGTTGAACATCAACATTTTTAGCTTTTCATTCTAATAAGGGAGGAAACCTCCACTTACTAATTATAGTAACTACATCATTTTTTGTCATTTTCATTTCCTTTAAGAGTTTTTGAATTTCATTTGCTAGAATTTACTTCTATTTTATGATTTATAGCCTAAGCCATTCTTAGCACTATAACCATGTATTTCAAACAATCCATCAAATTGTCCTTCACCCTCGGTAACGAAGATCATAGCCAACAAGCCATGAGGGTCAATGATCCCAAAGACCCTACCATCATTGAGTGTAGGTGATATTTAAGTGTTAGAGGGAAGAGTCCTAATTTTACAACCATAAATGAAGATCATTATAACATCATTTATGCTAAAACATAGGTAGGCATGCTAATTCCATGTATTAAAGTAGAGGCCAAGAGGGAGTTTGAACTCATACATAGAAGTGGGAAGGAGTACATCCCTTCTCCATATGACCAATTTCTCCTTAATAATATTTATGCTAGCATCCTAGCCCAATTGATTAACATGGAAAAGGAAGATGACAAGAATAGCTCTGAGAAACAATAGGAAGAGGAGGATGAATTTAAGGTAGAATCTAAGCTTTAAAACATCTTGGGAAGACTATTTCAAAAAACATCCCCCAAGGTCATAGCACCTTCCTCTAATGCTTTTGTTATCTCTATGGACATGGTGCCACCATCTTCAACTCCTTTCTACCCTACTACGGTTGACCCCACGCTAATTATAGCCACACATCAAACTCAACCAATACCATAAAAAGCAAACTATAATACATCAATGTCATTTACAACACAATCTCAATATATAAAACCATCAACAATGGTTTTTACCATCACAAATCTACTAATTACTCACATGAGGTCCATCATGGCACTCTAAGCAACACATGGGTCACACAACCCATTTGTCCCATTTGTGCCTCAAGTACTAGCATAAACATCCTTTTCTTTGTTTAGCTTACAATCCACAACCATGACACAACTTCTTGCTTTTGTCATGCAGTCCATAGTGAGACCACAAGCCTTGCAACATCACAAATCTACTAATTACTTACATGAGGTCCATCATGGCACTCTAAGCAACACATGGGTCACACAACCCATTTGTCCCATGTGTGCCTCAAGTACTAGCATAAACATCCTTTTCTTTGTTTAGCTTACAATCCACAACCATGACATAACTTCTTACTTTTTTCATGCAGTCCATAGTGAGGCCACAAGCCTTGAAACAAATTCCATAGCCATATGTGCAAACTCCACAACCAACAGGGCCATCATAGGGCCTAGATCAAGCCTTCTAGATGATCCAAGATGTAACAAAGGAGTTGAAGAGGCTTAAAGCCTCTACTTCACAAACTATTAAAATTATGAAATTCTACTAGGATGATCACATAATTCCTATAGTCCCACCCTTGATACTTCCTCTTGGTGTCCCTATTCCTTAATTTAGCAAATATAATAGAAAAGGTTATCTTAATGCTCACCTTATTACCTTTCAATCTTAATATTTACTCTTGTAGCCATGGCCTCATACCATCATGAGGATTCTCCCTATGTCTTTAACTGGGAAAGCACTTGACTAGTATCACACATTACTTAAGGGATCCATATCCTCTTTAGAGGAATTAGTAGCCCAGTTTGTCAACCACTTCAAGAATAACTTATAGCCTAACACAATGCTTGACCAACTCATGAAAGTCAAGTAGGGGTCCTTAGAACCCATACAAAAGTTCATCCAGTGATGGAATGGACTACTAAATGAAGTACCAGAGCCTATATCTAAAGTCCACTTGTTAGCCATATTTAAGGTAGTTGATGACTTCATCAAGTCTAAACCCTACTACCTTGATTCACGGTCTCTTAGCCAAGCATTCTCTTAAACTAAAAATATGAAGAATGCTATGAAGGCCTATCATGATCTAACCTATATAGCATATAAAAATCAACACACATGGAGAGACAAAGAAAAGAGAAAATAAAACAACATGACCATAGCAACTGTAACCAAGGAAACAAAGACCATGGACCAAGTGTCGAAGGTCAATCCATCCAAGGCCCGTAGTAATGACCTCAATAACCAACCATCTAAGGCTAGTGAATTAACAACAACTAGAACTGACGTTAAAAGAAAGGATAGGTCCAAATACACTATGCTACCATTATAACCATCAAAGTTGCTAGACCAACTATTAAAAAGTGGGCGCATGTAGCACAAACAAATGATCAAAGCTACTTGAAAGAATTATGAGTGACTATGCGAAATAGTCAAGGAACCCACTCTAGTAGCAAAAGATGATCTCTAGTTGCCTAAATATTTCAAGTTAAACTATTTTTTCCACTATTATTAACTGCCTAGTCATGATACATACTTCTAACTTATGCTGAAGGATGACTTGCAAAGGATGATAGATACAGAGGAGCTAGCCTTAGATGCTTCCAACCCAATTCAATCACAAAACTAATTGATGCAGGTTTACAAAGACTAGTTGAATGCTAATAATTTCCCTTATGTTATTTTAGCATTCAACATTTATGATGATCAAAGACCTACAAGAGAATAATTCATGATTCAAGTACCCACGCTATGATGAAAGGGCTTCTTCAACTTTCTACGACTCAAGAAATCCTTTTTTCATAAGAATACCATCATGAGTACCTCCAAGGAAGCCTTTTTGCATCAAGGTCCCCCAACCCAATACAATCCAAATATTTGTAGCCCAACCAACAACACAATGATCTCCTATGGTAGCCAATGCTACTACCTCTTTCTCACAACCAATGACTAATAGCCAAAAAGCTTTAGCCAAAAAAAGGAAGAAGCATAAGCAAAAGGTTGGCAACAAGGAAGAAAAGTAGACAAAGGTACAAAAGGAAGTGGACCCACTGAAGCCTACTCCTATTTCTGCTATACACATGACCTCCTCTACCCCAACCTCTTCAACCAAAAAGCCACAAGAAAACACCAAATCTCACAACCAAAGTAATAAGGAAGAGTCAAAATAGCCATGGCCTAAAGCTGAAGTTCACGTTTTAGAATGCATGAAGGAAGTAAAGTATAATTGAGGTGACAAGCCCATGGCTAATGATAAAAAATTCCTTAATGAAATGGACTAAGTTAGAAAATCCCTCAAGCAAAAAAACACCTCTCTAAGCTTATATGACTTCATCATAACTTCTGCCACACATCATAATGCACTAGTCAAAATGTTGACTTCCATCCCTGTTAGTGAAGACATTCCCACTAATGAGGAATCTAGCCACGTAGTGATGATTTCTTCCTTAGAAAAGGAGGTGAAGTCAATGCCCTGAACATTTTGTGATAACAAAATTAAGGTTAGTCCCAAAAATGATGAAGTAACTACAACCCCTTTATTCATAATCATACACATAGAACAATTTAAAAATCCATCAAGTACATGTTGATGATAAAGCCACAACCAACATCATCCCATGACCATCATTGAACACTTGGACTTAATTGAGAAAATACAAATTACAACCACCATAGCTCTTAAGTCCTTTAATGGATCAAGAGTTGTCATCAAGGGGTCTATCTCCTTGGATTTTGTTAGCTAGGGAGCAATTCCTCACAATCATCAATTTCTTGGTGGTGGAGGAGACACTAGCATTCAACCTAATCTTGGGAAGATCTTGGTTAGCTTAATTATGAGCTATGTCCTCTCCCATCCATCAAGAAATTCATCTCCCTTACAAGAGAGGTGAAATCATCATTCATGATGATAACACAATTCTCCTAGCTTTCAACAACATAGTCATAGAGCAAGGGTCTAAACATTAGAACCATATCCATAGCACTTATGAAAAACATATCCAAACTAAAAACAACAATAATTATAACCAATTATAGCATGCAACCATACCACACTTATAATTTCTTGAGAAATCTTGCCTAAACATCCTAGCTAATGGTGAAAGTAGCCACTATATACAACTCTAGAATGTTAATTTCCTTAAACATTCTAGAAAGTAAACATGTTTATAGCCTTAAAAATCCTTATAAACCATATCCAAAACTATAATTTTTACTTTAGAAACTACGAGTTAAAGAAAATTGACAACATTATACCACATTTTGCCTTAGTTCAAACAACATTCACAACAACACCTTCAAAACCTAGAAAAAATGACCATAGGAAAATCACTACTAAAAATAGTAGAAAAGAATTTTATAACCATAAAACTAGGTTTGGAAAACTTCTAACATCTCCAAGAATCCCTAGGGGAATGGAACATTGACAAGAAAAATCATTCAGTGTGCCAACACTGCCCATCTCCAAGGGGTAAAACCGCCATAACCTAAAAAACCTTTATGCACATGTCCATATGAGAAAATTCATTAAAAATCACTCGTAGCTTTAGATTTAATGATTCCACCATTGTTGGAATTCCAAAATCATGACCTACAAGACCATAACTAGAAAAAATTGAAACTTTTAGACATTCTTGTAGAAAATGTAGCAAATGGAACATGAACCAAGACGTCATGCCAAGATCCCTGTATACACAAGTTTTGTAGAAATTTCACCAAAAATTCATTTGTAATTCAATTTCAGTGATTCAAAGATCATTCAAAACTTCAAATCAAGACCTACATGCCTATGACCAAAAAAAAATACAAAATCCTTTCCATTATTTAAGAAAAACTTCATAAACTTTCATGAAAAAATTGAAAATGGCACAAACCCCAACTGTATGACCTAGCGAAACAATTCACTATGAATTGATTACAACTTCAAAGTAAATAAACCCATAGCCAATAGAAACATAACGCCTAACTCTAAAAACACAAAATCTTATATTTTAGCAATTTATAGTTGGTTTCTTAATGAAAAATTCACAAGTAGGATTGATTTTTTTGCTAAAAATAGAAAAAAACAAACAAAAATTGTCAAGACCTAATTTAAAATTTTCATAAATTAAGATCTAAATGACCAAGTGACCTTGAAACCACATATAAAACACCAAAATAGGAGATGGTATTTTTCCAAAATTTAATTCTATCAAACACAATAGCCTAAATCTACAAAAAGCCCCCATCCTAAGCGAGAAAATAGTAGAAAATGGCTTGAAATGGCCTACCTTAGGGTGATGACAGATAAACTCTATCCTATCACAAGCCACAAAAGATGTGAGATGTCCCTAGCTACTACATCTGCATCTTCCAACATTTGGTTTTTACTACTTCCTCACTTTCTCTTCATTGTGCTTGCCTTCAATGCTAAAGAAACGGAGAAATTTGAAGGTTCTTGGTAACAACGCTACCTAGCCTAAAGTAACCAAACTAAAGGATGAGAAGTTTTGAAAGCAAGATCTCTACAAGAGCTTTGATCCAATGCACTATGATGAGAATAATGGGAGTTGTGTTTTATTTTTAGCAAAACTATGCATAAAAACTAGATCTAAACCTAAACACCCTCTTGCATGCTCCCATTGCCAATTCTAAGCAATGAAACTTATGATGCACTAGACGTGTAGAGGTGGGAAAGTCCACCCAATGCTATGATGGTGGGAGTTAGCATCAAGATTCAAAATTTTGAAATTTTGGGTGGGCCCTACTAGATACCTCCCATGCAAAGTGTGTTATAAGCTTAAAAACTTCCTCTATGTTGAGGTTTGGATTCATTGGAACCCATACAATCATGTTCTAACCTTATCATCCCTCATCCATGCTTGGTAGCATGGATCCAATGTGGGTCCTTTCCTCCTCCATCTCATAGCCATGGAACCTTACCCTCTTGCCATTTTTGATAGTTGCAACTAACATAGCCAAACTTGAGACCCTAGTAGGTGGTAAAACCTCTATAAAACTTGCGACTTTGGACAACCACACTAGGCAAGGCCTCATCCATGTTGGTGCAACATTACCTAGGAGGCATAACATCCATACCCACTCTCTGATATCCATCAAGCCCTGATTCAATCCTAAGGTGAACCCACATAGCCTAAAACCCCTACAATCCCCCCTAGCAACTCTAAAACCCTATTAAACATAGTCAAAAATGTCTAAAACTTTCAAATATAGTGAAACCATGTTGAGGGAGGCTCCATCCATGCTACCTAGTGTGGCTCAAGCATGGATGGGTGGGGTGACACTTTAAAACTCAAAAATTGATCACCTAGTTACCATATCTTGATCTAACACACCTTTCTAGCCTCTAATAACCAAAATTTGATAATAAATAAGTCTAATTTTACATCATCCACCTTCCCCACACTGGTGAACCTCCCACCCATGCTACCTAGCATGGGTCTAGTGTGGGTACCCTAGGGATAAGCCATAAAAGTCTTTTCATAGCCTTAAATAACGATAAAATTCACTCTGATAACCTAGACACCCCTACATAGTCAAAGTTCATGCCTTAAACTATCCCTAGCCTAGTGAACCCTCCACCCACGTTTTCTAGTGGGCTCTAGCATGAATACCTTGCGGGTAAACCCTAAAACCTTTTTTATAGCCAAAAATAGCTTCCAAACCTTCCCTAGTGATCCCAAAACCCTACCAAAGCCTTCTGAGAGCTATCAAACATCATATAATTAGCTAGAAATAGTAAAACTCTATCATCCAACTTCCATACATGTTGGGGACATGCTACCTAGCATGGCTCAAGGGGAATAATTATAGAAAATACTAAGGAGCCCTCAAATCAGTTGATTGAGATGCCAAATCTTGACCAATGCCCCCTTCAACCTTGATAGCTCTAAAATCTTATTCAATCTTATCAAAAGTAGCCAAAACCATGAGTTCAAGTGAAGCCACATTGGGGGGATCCCATCCACATTAGACAACATTATCCTAGGATGGATGAATGGTATATAATCAAAAATTTTCAAGATTAACATGTGTCAACCTCCCAACCTTATTGGAGACTTCAGTAGCCAAAACTAGCCAAAATTAACTTTTTTCCATGATCACTACCACTCCCACACTGAGAACCCCCCCTCACCCATGTTTTCTAGCATGGGTGCCTCTAGGGAGACCCATGGAAGGCTCATGGAGGCACCAGAATAACTCCAACTTACACAACCTTAACCCTAAGATCTTGTCAACACCTTCAAAAGCCATTAAACATAGCAAAAACAACCAAAAGTGGAAAAATTCTATTCTCCCTTTATCATCCACTCTAGGGCCATGTTGGCCAATGTGGCCTAGCATTGCTCTAAGGACATGACTACTAGAACCATCCAAAAGCCTTAGAAATTGCTAGTTTTAACCTTAAACCCTATCCATTAATACCAACAATTTCTATGAGCACACATGCATGATCAATTTTCTATCAAAATTTCATATCTCAAAACATCCATGCTAGGGGAGGCTTAAGCCATGCTGGGTAGCATGGTGCCAATGTGGGTAATTTGCCTTACCAATTTTGATAGTAGATCGACACTTCCAAAAGCCTGAAACCTGCACCAATAGAGCCTAGGACATCATAGCTTTGAGTTGATAGAATTTTGACCTCATTTTGATCTTTGAAACCCATCAAGCCCCTTCACCGATGTTGGATTAATGCTGCCCAGTGTGGCTCAAGGGGGTATAACCATACCTTACTTTAAACAACCTTCAAACCTAGTTGGTTTTAATCAAAAACCTTAGAAATCATTTTCTACAGCCATAGAAGCCTAAAAACTTGGTCCATATACCTCTAAATCTACCTTGAATCCAAAAAGCAAGAGTTCCCAAATTGAGCCATGCTAGATAGTGTGGTCCTAGAATGGGTGAGGATTCCAACTCCATTTCACATGAATAGCACCTTTCAGATGGCCTCAAAACTTGCCTACAAAAGCCCACAACTGCAAAAATCTAGCTCCAATGGTAGATTAACCTTGTTGGGTCTCATAATAGCCTATATTATATCTTTCATGCTAGGACAACCCCCTCCCCCCGCCCTCCCCCTCCCATCCACACTAGCCAATATGATTCTGGGGGGTATAAATCTAAGATCTACTTTTTTGTCAATTATATCTTCTGAAGTGATTAATTTTAACTATTATGGCCCTACGCTACCCTGGAAAGACCATGGAACCTCATTTTTGACCCTTTGGATGTCACAAAAGCCACTTTCATTAGTATCCATGCTGGGGCCAAGCTGGCTAGCATTGCTCCAACATGGGTGGCACTCCAGGCTTCAATGAGGGCTTTCAAATGTTGAAATTGGCACTAGAATTAACATATTCCCTTCCTTGATCTACTACACTAACCATGCAAGCCATTGGAAGTCAAAAATTGCTCAAAAAAATCTTGGAAAAATACCTATCTATTCAACCCATGCTAGAAAATCCCACCCATGCTAACCAACATAGATCTAGTGTGGGTACATAGAAAACCTTTCTTTTGACATAAATAACCTCAAGAAATCCCCGATATGTGTCCAAACTCATCTATCACCCTTGTATCCTTAAACCATGGCCCTCTAAGGCCTAAAACTAGTGGAACCTAACAATTTTACTTGATCTTGTTTTATCATGTTTTAACCTAGCTTAACCTTTGTTATACATTGTTGATCTTTGTGGCCAAAATTTAACCTCATGTGACCTCTCTCCCTCTCTTTTATGGCCTCTACTGACCTTTGGTTAGCCTTTGATTAGTGTTAAGTGATGGGATTTGACCATCCTTTTTCATCATTTGACACCATGTAACCATGGCTTACTAAGCCCTTAAACTAGCAACATGGCCTACTAAGGCCTAAAAGTGGAAAAATTATAAATCTTAGTTGATCATATTTGACCTTATTTTTCTTATTTTCATGGTGTTTCAACTTTTTCTGATCTTTTTTGGCCTTTATTCCATTTGTTTTTTGCCTGTTTCTACCTCCTATAACCTTGGTTGGCCTTGTTTGCATTTTGTTTGGCATTAAAATAACATGTATTTTCATAGTTTTATCATTTTGGTAATATTTACATATCTTTTACCCAGGTATCACTTAATGTGCTTATGGTTGACATGCAGGACTAGAGTATGAACACCTAGAAACAAATTAAGTTACCTTTGAGCCAATGTGGACCTCACAATGATGTTGAATGATGCATTGACCTTAATTGCCTAGATCTTGAGCCTAAGAGTCTTGTCAAACACATAGCATCAATAGAGAAACCTCTAGAGTGGTCAGAGAACCTAGTTAAAGCCCTTAACCTAGAGGTTGGAGACATGACCAAAGATCCTGTAGTTGAGGTTCCTATCATGACACACAATGGTAAGGTGAAAATCCTAAAACTAAGTTCCTCACTAGAACCTCAACAAGCTCAAGACATTACTAAGGTGCTACAAGACAGCATTAAGGTCTTTCCTTGGTCATATGAAGATATGCCAGCTCATGACCCATGCTCAGTACCACATAACATTAGACTTGATTCTAACATTATACCAATTAAGCAAAAGATTCACAAGATTAGACCTAATTTTTCCTTGAAAGTTCATGATGAAATCACAAAACTACACTAAGTTAGTTTCATCAGAGCTATTGATTACGTAGAATGGATGTCCAACATAGTGATAGTCCCTAAGAAAAATGGGAAATATTCATATTTGCATAGATTTCTGAGACCTAAATAAGGTAAACTATTAAGGATGATTTCTCTTTTCCTAGTGTTGATTAACTTATCAACATTATGGCTATACATGCCTTATTATCCTTTATGGATGGGTTCTTGGGATGCAACAAGATTAGGATTAACCCAAAATATTAGCTTAGCATGACCTTCATGAGCCCTTTAAATATCTTTTGTTATACTATGATGCCCTTTGGCCTAAAGAACACAAGAGCAACCTAACAATGAGCCATGATGTATATCTTTAGTGATTGCATGCTAGGTTTGCTCAACGATTATGTAGATGATATAGTCATTAAGTCCAAAGTCTCCAACAATCATTCATGTGACCTTGATCTTGTACTTAAAAAATTCCTCAAGTATGAGCTTAGTCTTAATCACAAGAAGTGTGTCTTTGGTATCAAAATTGGTAAGATACTTGGCTTTTGTAGGGATACATGTTGATCTTGATAAGGTTAAGGCCATATCCAAATTGGTAACAACAACTAACCTTAAGAAGCTTTAGAGATTACAAGGTAGATTACAATTTATCTATAGGTTTATCACTAGGCTCACGAATAAGTTACAACCCATGCAAGACTTTCTTAAGAAAGGAGTTCACTATGAGTGTATGGCTTAATGTCAAGAAGCCTTTGAAAACCTTAAGCAAGAGTTGGCACATCTACCAATAGTCTATACTCTACAAGAGGATAAACCTTTTTACATCCACCTTACTATCTTTAACACATCTATTGCCTCTCTACTCTACCAGAAATGAAATGATGGAGTAGAGTTACCCATATACTACTTAAGCCATGCATTAGTTGCCCATGAGACCTGATACACCAAAGTGGAGAAGTATTGTCTACCCCTAGTCTTCTCATTGAAGAAGTGGAGACACTACCTCTTTAGAAGCTAGGTCAATGTCATTTGCAAGGATAATGTGCTTAGAACCATAATGATCAATATCTACAAAAGTAGCTATATAGCCCATTGGAAAGCCATAACAGTAGATTTTAATCTTCATTATGTCTCTCAAGCATCAACAAAAGGTCAATCCATAGCCAAGCAACTCACATTTTCACTAGTTGATGACCATGCAACCATTGACCTTGAATTCCCTGATGAACATGTCAACACCATTAGCCAAGTGCCTAAGGGCTATGAGCTAGTCATACACTTAAATAGAGCTTCAACTGCCCATGAGGCTAGTGTCATTGCCATGATACTATTCCCATTTGGTGAAATCCAATCCTTTGCATATGGCTTTGAATTTCTATGTACCAATAATGTAGCAAAGTATGAGGGTGTGATCAAGGAAATGATGGTAGTTCATGACCTGGGAGTAAAATGGTTAATGATCAAAGATGATTCACAACTTGTGGTCAACTAAGTAACTGAGGTTTATGCATGTAAAACCAAACATTTATAACCTTATTATGACCTAGAAAAGAAATACTATAATATTTTATAGACATTGATATCCAACATGTATTCCAAACTAAGAATACATAGTCAATGTCATTACAACCTTGGCCCTTAGTGTGATGCCATATGTATTTAGCAAATTGCCTACCTTGATGGTGAACTATGCTATTTCCACCATGCAAAACACTAAAGATATCTTATAGTCATAGTTCATACTACTCCTCCAAAGGAGTGTTATGACAATATCAAGTTTTATCTTATGCATGGTTGACCTTCACAAGGCTTGACTATTGCTCAAAAGTATGTTGTACATAAATGATCAAAATAGTATGTCATTGTAGGCAATAACACATTATGTTGATGGTCCTATGATGGCATATTGTTAGTGTGCTTGGGTAAAACTAAAGCCCACATAGTCCTAGAGCAAGTTCATGAAGGTGTATGTGGGGGACATATAGGACCTAGAGCCATGGTTGTCAAGATTAGATATTTAGATTATTACTGGTCCTATATGGAAAGTGACTATCTATAGAAGGTTGGAATTTTTTATACTTGTCAATAGCATAGCAACCTTGTACACATGCCACCAACTGAGTTACACACTACTCAAATAACTTGTTCATTTCAATAGTGGGGATTGGATATCATTGGACCCATAACACCTAATTTCTTTTGTAGGACATAGCTTTATCATCACTATAACTAAATACTTTATGAACTGGGTTGAAGCTATTCCCTAAGGAAGACAGCATTTGAACAAGTTTGTAGATTCATACTTGATAACACAGTAGTCCATTTTGGCATACCTATGATCATAGTCACAAATAATGAGCCATAGTTTAGTAGCCAAGAAATGAAAAGCTTTATCACAACCTAGGTATTAAGAATTTCTTCTCATCACCATCCAACCCTCAAGCCAATGAACAAGCTGAAGCAAGCAGTAAGGCCATCTTCAACTTACTTAAAAAGATGTTGAATAATATCAAACACAAGTGGCATGAGTAGCTTGTCCATGTACTTTGGGCTTATCAAAAAACCTTTCAAATGGAAATTGGTGTAATCCCATATAGCCTAGTTTATGGTTCTAAAGCTATTTTACCTCTTGAATGATAGGTTCCATCACTCTAAGTAACCTTATTAGACTTCATCAACAATAAACAAAACAAAGAGCTACATACCATGGACCTAGACTTGGTAGAGGAGCAATGGGTGCGAATGCTTACTCACATTGAGTGATACCAAGAGAGGCAGAAATGGCAAAACCACCATAACTTGACCAAGTGTAATATCAAGGAAGGAGATATGGTACTCAAGGCCATCCACAAGCTTGTGGACAAATTATCAGCCAACTAGGAAGTGTCTTTCTTAATCACTAAGGCCTACAACAATGAAGCATTTAGGATAGTCAACATGGATGGAAATGAGTTGGCCAATTTGGTCAGTCATTACTATCTAAAACCTTACTACATATAGCCTAAAATAATTAACATCAACAACCATCACAGCTAATAATAATTGAGCTTGCATGATCTTTCTTCACTCTTTTGCACAACAGGGAAGCTACTTAAGTCTGTAGCATGTGTAACCTATGGTAGCCTATTTTGCTACTCATTCTATATGGCCTTATGCACTATACTATAACAACATGTTTTCTGTGTCTCATTTTCTTGTCCTCCTAGAATTGTGCATGTAGGATGCAGCTTGGAAGTCATTGTGAAGGTACAACTCACTACAGCAGTAAGTCATCACTTGACCTTAATGCACAAGATTCAATGATTTTGTCCTACCATACCAAGAGTGCTTGTTTCACCTCATTCCTATTATCATTTCCTTGAACCCAACCCCATAACCTTATTCTATCCTTCCTTACACTAAACACCAATGTTGACTAATGTCTAACACTCATGTATTGTGGTGATATGACATCCCTTCATCATGCTCCACCCACAAGTCCATTGAATGTAACACATCTCATTCAATGGAAAAACCATTAAGTTCATCAAGCATAACACATCTCATTTGATGGGAAAACCATTAAATCTACTAGATGTAACACATCCCACTCAACTAGAAAACAAATTCAAACCAGCCTTGGCAAAGAAACCCAATGAACATTCACCTCTAAAAAAAGAGGAAAAGCAAATTGCCAAGAACCCAAAAAGGCCAATGAAGATCAAAAGGAAAAACCAATAGCTCCAAACATGAAAAGGGAGGAGCCTAGTGGCCAAAGAAACTTTGGAGTGAGATGTTAGGTCCTTAAATACATTTGCCAAGTGACCAATATTTCAAAAACATGAAGTGACAAAACCATTAACTAACTAATATGTTGGTACTATAGCCATGATATAACTATGGAATGCATTGTTAACCTTCATAAACATTTCCCTATGATCTCATTATCATTACCATATCATAGCTTTACCCCATTTTCACAAGCACTATTTTGAATAATTCAACATGACTAAATCAAGCATGGAAAGGGGATGTTGGTGATGAACTTGTAGTGATGTTTTGTATTCTTTGTTGATGCCTCTTGGGTTAGTCCTCTAGACACCCATAAAGAGGGGCCAATTAATCACCACCAAAAATTCATGTTGTAACCTTTGTAACCTTCACCCCATGAAACTTGAGGCTAAACTTCATTGTAAATGTGAAGATTGCAATCCAAGAGATGCAATCTCACATACTTTAGCTTTTGGGACTGAAAATGCCTCATAAGTGCTCAAAGCCTCAACCCCTTAGTAAAAAAAAGCCATATTATGTTTATAATTGGTCCTGGGGGGTTCAAAATGCCTTTTGAACTACAAAAATTAGCATTTTGATGGGTTTTGTAGGGGGGGGTATAATATTTACTACGCTGGAAATGCTTGTGGGGACTATGATAAACCTGTAGCCAACATTGGCGGATGTAACATCATGCATGCCTACTATTGGTGGGGGGGGGGAACGAAGAGGGGGTATATCTCTTATTCCCCAATGTTTCTATTGCTTCCCCACAGCATTGCATCTTCCCCCTAGCATTACTCCAACATGGCCTACAATTTCAGCACTACTCCAACTTTAGCATTGACCTTGCACTTTAATATTACTATTGGAGGGCCTAGCATGGGTGGAGGAAGCCAAAATGAGTAAAATTCCTATTTACTATTTTTCGTAAACAAAATGGTTTTAATGCCACAGGGGTATCAAAACTTACCATACATAGTAACTCAGCTAGATTTGGACACCTGCAACACCTACATGTAGCTAGAATTCTATGAGCAATTAAGTAGAATTTGTAGCCAAATTTGTCATCAAAACCTTATAAAAACCAAGTCCCAATACCATAGAAAGATTCCATAATTTTTGAAATTTCACACTTTTTTCATTTCAGAGCTCTTGTAATCTTGCATACACACAGCTTCTTGAATCCCCAGCATGGAACCTATAGCCATCTTAGCCATAGTTACACCCCAACTTTTTGAGATTGTATGAGATTTTAGCATTAAT
>MNCI01036109.1:71778-94980 GCA_015680685.1 Gnetum montanum
GAAAAGAACCAACTGAAAATGTAAGATTAGGTAAATGAAAATAACATTTGGATAACAAATTCCAAAATCAATGCTGCAAATACAAAACTACAAGCACAAAAAGCATGCTATCATGATCAAAAAGACATAACAACCAGTTTAACCAAAAGAAGGAATGATTACTAGGATCTTAAAAAATTGGTTAAATTATTTGATATAGATAGGAATTACTTTTTATCTTGATAAATTAAGGCTAATTAATTATTTCCATAGTTGTTATGTCCTTAGACAATATCTCCTAAGAAGATCCTTGTTGATTTAGACTAGACAATTAATGATCCAAGGACTAATGAGAAGTAATTGAGACTTTTATTGGAATATTTTAATAAGAAATATTTATAGCACTTGGAAAACAATCTCAACAACCACCAATGTAGCAAGAACCAATACTACCAAGCACATGAAAACCTTCATCAACATCCTATAGAATTTTGTCAATGTTTTGTCAACTATTTTTATTTTTTCCATGGATGTCAAATAGTTCAATTATGTTTTGTAATTTACTTAAATAACAATATGGTACTTTGATTAAATTATTCAATGATTATTAAATTTTTGTACATTTCATGTTGTTATCCTTTGTACTACCCCACAATTTAGTAAGAAACTTTGTCCTACTTTTGTATTAACTAGATGTGGGGATATGATAAATCACCTAAATTTATGAACTATGATATCATAGTTACAAAATCATAGGTCAATCTAGTATTTCATAGATATGATGTGAATGGGCTTGATTATGTTTATTGATGCTATCCAGTTGTCATGACAAATAATAGTTTTTGAGTAGCCCTTTATCTAAAAACTTGTAGTTTATTTTTACAAAGTTAGGATTAGTTTTGAGTATTCATAGTATGTGATAAATAGTTATATAACATCTCAATTCAAGTAAATTATATATAGGCATACTTCATAAATGAAAATAAAAATCAAGATTATTCATAACCATTACTACATTCCACTTAGCTTAGATTTATTTTACATGTAGTTTACTTTCAACTATCCTTTACTTTTACTTGTTATTTACATTTCTAATATCCATTGCTAATTTAGCAAAGTAAGTATAAATAGTTTCAAGTGCAATCTATAATTTTTTGATAACCTAGTAGTCACATTGCATGGTTCCATCAGTAGTAAGTTGCTTGATGACCTAAGTAGTAATTATACTAGCCCAAGGCATGTATAACAAAAGAAGGCTAGGTTTTATCAATGTTAGGATAGCTTAGCATACTATTTCCATTGTTTCTTATTCAATGGATTTAACCCTAAATATTTAATTAATAATGAGATATTAGCTTATTGGTAAAACACTTAATTTAAAAGCAGCAAGTTATGGGTTCAATTCTAGTGAGCAATGTTGAGTTATAAAGTTCTAATTGGATTATTTATCTTAGGGTATATCTATATTACAATTATTTTACAGTTTCAACATCCTTAATATTTAATTGACTTTGTTTTACAAACTTCATATTAACTAGCTATCATCTATATTATCCCATACATGAATTATGATCTAGTCATGCATGTATGCTTGTGACTTTTATAGTTGGGCATTGGGAACTTTCATTATTGATTGCATAGGCATGATTTTATAATTCCACATATCCATCCATCTTTTCTAAAAGTCTCTATAACCTATGTATTTTTCATGATTTTTTATTTCATCATGGTGATGAATCATGATTCATCAAGCTACGATATCAAACCCCTGATATTGGATCCACAATATTAGGTACACGATATTACAGCCCAAATAACGATATCGAATACATGATATCATGACTCCTATGTGAGCCTATAAATAAAAATGAGGCACATGAGAGGATTCAGTTTGGAAATAGTTAGTTTTTTCAATAAGTAGATAGAATTTAGTTCATTTTTAGTTCTTCTCAACCCTTTCTCCCAATGCATGCCCATAGTGTGATGATTGTAATTGTATGACATCCTTTATTCGAGTGTGACGTACTTGGACATGCACATGACCGAAAATAAAGATCAAGATTACATCATAATTACAAAATTCACTTCGTTTAATTACTTAATTATTATCAACATTAAACATGAAATGAGTACAACTTGATCACGAGCATCTACATGTGACTACTTAGTACCCTAGTAGCGTACTTGGGCCATGTGCTTGGTAATCCCAGTGGTAGTCATGCATGAGGTTCGAGATGTGTACCAATGATTAAGGAATAGATGCTCATCACACTTAGGCTAGCTTAGGTCCTCTCTCCATATCTCCTTGTAGTTTAACTCTCTCTCCCCTTTCCTCCTAGCTTAGCTAAGATTATCTTCCATTGCCTTCAGGAGTAGCATTAATTTAGGAACACATCATACACCTCACTCTGGACTAAACCATATGTGACAAAGCAAATACTAGTCCAGGTGGGAAGACAGTGAACTACGATCAATGAGTAACTATCTAGATCCCACAACTAGCCTATCTGCAGAGTTCAACCAAATCATGTGTGAAATGCTCATATTCGTATGGTTGAGTGTAGGGGTACCTCGCCACATCATTGGCACCATTGTTGGGGATGATGTTAGTTATTTAGATTAGTTATATCATACAAGATCATTGTAACAAAGTATTAACAACATATCTTTTAGAAAAATAATAATAATAATAATTGTAATTAAATCACACACAAATTCACAACCATGTCTCTCTCACAAGACTATGACAATGCAAAAACTAGGAAGGCAATTCATTGGAGAACCAATGAATTATACAATGGTGAAGATGAAGTTTGGAGTACCCAATCCAATGTAGGAGTCTTCTATGAGCGTAAACACAAACAACATCATCCCAACGCACAAATGCATAACATACCTAGTGACGATGAATCCTTACTAGCCACTACAAGCCTAACAAAAATACAAGAGGCTATTCAAATATCTCGCAGGCATTGCAAGGAGAGTTGTCTACCCAAGCTTGACTTAAACAACATTCCTAAGTTTTTAGGAGGCTATGACTTAGATTTGCAACATCATCTACAAGCCTTCCATGATGCTTGTGTATGGAAAAACATTGATAATGGATGGCAAAAAATTAAGCTCTTTCCTATGACACTCATTGGCCAAGAAAAACTATGGTATAGGTCTTTAAAACCAAAATCAATCTAACATTGGCCAACAATGGTAGAACTCTTCAACGAAAGATATCAAACTTATGCAAGAGTGTTAGCCTTAAGGAAACAAATCCAAGAGTGGAAACAAGCACAACATGAACCCTTGGACATGGCCTTAGAGATATATTATGCATTGTTAAACAACTACCTAGGACATGAGTTCTCTAAGGAAAGGCTAATGTACCATATCATAGATGGGCTCCATAATGAAACAAGGGAAACCCTAGGGATGTATGCCCGAGGTCAACTATATCAGCTACAAACCCATCAATTCCAAGAGCTTATCAAGTGGGTAGCAAAAGAAGAAGGAGAAATGGCTATATGGGAGAATGTTGAAAAATCTCAACAGGCCCAAAAATCAACAAAGGTCCATAATAATACATAGGAGAAATCAACTCACCGCAAGGAGGTGGAACCATCTTTGCTAGTACAATAATCATTGGATGAAATTGAGGCAAAGATCAATAAGATGATGGAATGGATACATGAAAAATGTGGAGAATATGCCAACATTATTGGAGGTAGAGTTATGAAAACCCAAGAAATAGGACAAAACATCTTTAGGAAATCGAAAAAAAGGTTGAAAAGAATAAGAACTTAACTGCCAATCATACAGATCAATGTAAAATTTGCCTGTATGATCACCCCAAGTGCCAATGCCCAATCTTGTCACATTTACATGAGCATTGGGAGAGAATGTTACATCTAAAGTTCATACAAAAATACCATGTTCAATCACAATGGAAAAAATCCCAGTCATGGGGAAGGCCATCCCCAAACTGGTTACACCCTTCGTACCATCCGAACCTAAATGCTTATCAAGTCCAACATCCTATTTCCCCAACTGGGTCAACATCTTCTATCTTGCCACATTATTATTATTCTCCTCAATACTATCAACCCATATCCTCTCCAATAGGACCACCACCTTGTGTACATAACACTTCTCCTCAATTTCAACATTCTCATCCTTCACCTCCTTCTACATCACCACCAATTGTACCTGAGGGATTTGCATTACAACATCAACCCATGAATGTTACTTGTGCTTCTATTGTCAATAGCAATGGGAATCCTCCACAACATCATAGGCATCCCTTCTTTAGACATAACCATAGAAAGGGATACCACAGTTTAGAAACCACTGCATCCACCAACTTAGCACAAGTTTAACACTGTGGTGCATCTTCTTCTTTGAACCCAATGCCTCATGCTATGCTCAACCATTTAGTTATGCTCAACCATTCTAGCTAGGTAGAATCCCAACTTTTCATTTATTAATTCTAGCTATGCTCAACCATTTAGTTATGGGGGTTATCCTCCATTTGAACAAGCAAGATTAATAAATATTTTTTATTTTCTTTAAATTTTATAAATTTTTTTTCCAATTTTTCATTTTTCAATTTATTGTTTTGTCTTTTTATATTTTTATGAGTAATCTCATCTATGAATAAAACACTCATGTGACTCATTGGTTGAGGTTTTGTTTTATGCTATCAAGTCTCAAGTCACTCATTATGTGGACAACAAGCCCATAACATCCACCCATCCATTCTATTAATAAGGGATTCTACCTTGGGTACAATGGTATTCCAAATCATTAAAACTTGAAGTAATTTTGTGTTATTGTACCCAAAATGAAGAAGAATGAACCAAGAGGGAATGGTTAGGGTGTGACATCAAGGGGACTTGTGGATTCTCTTTAGTGACATTTGTAGGAGTTATCATGTAGCTTGGTTGTACTAAGATCCTTGTGGATCTAATGAAAAATGGGAGTAAGAGTAATCAAAAGGCACTCAACCAGAAAAAATAATAATAATGCTATTCTAGGGGATTCCACTGGAAAGACATGCATCCATGCCTGAAGGTAGGTGGCTTCTCTCGATTAAGCAATACTTCATCAAAAAAAATGAGTGCCACAAAGCAAAATCACTCCTCCCTTGAACGAAACACCAAGTGATTGTATGCCTTACTATCATGGTGCTCTTATGGTTGTTCATCATTAGATGAAGCAATGCAATGTCACTGATCAAAGGCATGGAATTGGTCCTGATTTTGGAGTGATGGGCTAATGACACACTAATCATGACTTACACACAGGATTCATTGTGCCCTGAGTCAGTTACCTCATGTCCCAATCTCTACAATCCCTTCTATGATTCGCCTCACCTTGCTGTTCATGTATTTGTGACTCGTGACTTGGGTAGCATGGGATTCATATCTCATCGCAATGATATCTACATGTGTATGTTTTGTGAAATCGGTGTAGATTACGTTTAAATCTTCTAGTGCCTACGGACATTTTAAGGTGTGGTTACCCAAGGGCATTATAGGTTGGAACCTACTTTGGGGAGGACCCACTTGCATAACCCTTGTAATTTGCACTCATAACACATCTCCCGCACATCATCTTTTACCCTCCAAGTATTACCAACATTCTTCTTTCCCTTATCATCCTTCTGGTTCAAACATTCCTATGAGCCAACACGTGTCCTTTTTCCTCATACTCTTCATGAATTTCATTGCTAGATTTTACACCATTATATCTTTTGTGCCTTCAGGACTAGTTTATATTACCCTAGACCCTTTACATTGACCTAAAGTCCTTAGTTTATACCTTAGAGTTTCAAAAATTTATAAATTTTTCTAAGTACCNGGGGAATTTTTTAAATTTTCTTCTATGACTTGTGACTTATGCACCTCTCAATCTACTAGCCATAAATCGCTCACTAGCACTTTGATTTCATTCCATCTGAACTTACTTGAACCCAAAGTGTTTAGCTCAGTCATGGGGGAAGGGTACACGCTAAATTGCGCATAAATTTTTTGAAATTCATCATCACCCAAAGGACACTATCAATGGTAATTAAGCATAAAACTAGTAAGCATGTGCCAAAAACAATTTCATCTCCTCATCTATATCAGGAAATTAAACTTTGAAGCCACCTAAGTAAAGTGGGTCAAGTATTAAAAATTTTTGGTGATATTTCCATAAAAATTTCTAACTTTAATCACATGAAATAAAAAAAACTCATTAAGGCAAGGAGTAAGGTATAACTTAACTTTGGTAAGCACCCTTACTAGTGATTGGCCCCGTGTGATTGCAAATGGCCCCAAATTGTGGACAACAAGAGGGTTCCTATCAAGGTGCATCTAAGCAACCCAGGAGAGGTAGAGGACAAGCGTCTGCTGAACAACATACAAAGCAAGAGGTGTAATCCTTTAGTATCCATCAAGAGACTTCTACTACTATACAATCAAGACAAGAAAAAGGAGGAGCTACTACAGCACCTGAATGGGGCAACACCTCACATTGTCACTAGAGTGTGTTCAGGCCATCTGTGAAAGGTCCACATCAACTGCAATGATCATGGAATTGAACTTCGAACCCTTCATGGAATTCACTTTTGAAGTTGTCAAGGACCAACTCAAAAGGTCCTCATTATGCCCTATCCTCTCTAAAAGCAGTGCCTGGTACTTGGGAGAAATGTACCAGTTTTGGTACAATAAGGAAGAAGGCACCACAGTTGACATTTGTGGTGTGTCTATCGATTTTTCTACTAAGGCCATTTTAGAAGTGTTAAACCTTTCAAATACAGGGCCAAAGGTTGTTCACTTGTCCACTCACTTCGATGCTAATGCATGAAAGGTTTGATTGGATAGGGCATATGGTAAGGAAGATAAGATATATGGAGANTACATATGCTGAAATCCTATTTAATCCTTTTGTGGGGAAGATGTGATAAGTACCAATCTTGAAGTAGATTCTCTCTTCGAATGTCAACTCTCCATATATCTTATCTTCCTTACCATATGCCCTATCCAATCAAATCTTTCNGGTTCACGTTGCCCTTTCCTTGTCTCATCAAGAAGCTATGTAAGCATGTTGGAATTCTAGGGTACACCAATGACATCCCTAAAACACCGTGAAAATTACGGGTCGGCCTCAGGCGAAGATTCGTAATTTGAGCGAGAACGCGCCTCAAATCTGTTTAAGGACAAGTTTACGCTCTATCACGCACGGCAGCGTAATGAGCGTAATAGGCTCCAAAACAGTTAAAGACGAATTTTTTCAAGGACAAGTTTACGCTCCATCATGCACGGCAACGTAATGAGCGTAACAAGCTCCAAAAACAGTTGAAAGCAAAATTCCAGAGAGGCACGACGGGTTGGCACTTTTTCTTGCGGCGCATACATAAGTGGCCTTTACGCTCGTTACGCGCCGGTGCGTACCAGTGCGTGGGTCATAATTCAAGTTGCACGCTTCTTACGCTCCACCACGCGCCGCTACGTGGTAAGCGTAAGTTATGCATTATTTACACTTTATCGTGCGCAGTTGTGTGATGAACGTAAGTTATACTTTGTTTACGCTTCACCACGCACGGCTGCGTAGTGAGCGTACGTTACATTTACGCTTTGCCACGCACAGCTGCGTGGTGAGCGTAAAACGATCTTGAACTCATTATTTTTGCATCAGTACGCTCATACACGCAACACAACGTGAATGAGCGCAAACGCAGCCGAGACACGCCTATCATGGGCCTGCTCTTTACACGCACAGCACGCAAATGAGCGTGTTGTGCGTAGTCGCAGTTCGACTTAAAAGAATCGCGTCAACAGGATCCGCGACATTCGGGCCCACATCATCAGGGTTGCGCGTGTCGTGGCCTATAAATACCCCGGCTGACAAATATACAAAGGGAGGAGATTTGGGGGGGAGTTGGCCAGTTGACAAGTTAACAAACCAGAGCACCGGAGCACTTATCGCTTTTTGTTGGCAGCAGATCAAGAGGACAAGAGCATTTTCTGAGCAAGGGAACACTTATCGCCTTGAACAGAGAAACAAGAGCAACCTTTGGTAATCGCTGCAAACACCATCCTTTAGCAGAAACAGAGCACAGCACGCCTGAGCCCTAACAGCAGATCTACCCGAAGCAAAGAAGCAGAACGGGAATTGCAGAGTCGTCTCGCCCAGTTAGCAGGTTCTATCGTTCAAAAGATCGACAGACTTCAGAGCTTGACCATTCCTGCACCTAAGCTTGGGCCTACAAGGTAGATCAGACTTCTGTCCAGACAGTTTTCTTGTTGTTTTGTGCTCATTTTGTATCCAGTTGTTGGGGGTTTTCTCCCATTGTAACGTAATATACACATAAGCATACACCCGATCCAGCATTGAAACATAGATCTTTGATCTTTGCGACGTACATGTTTTTTTTTCTCTCTCCCGATTAGCATCTTTTCGGCATTTTGGCATTATCCTCGAGCGATCCATCTACGTCGTTGTCTTCCCGTTTTACGATCTCTCGCACCAAATCATAGCACGCAAAAATCCATAATCATCATCGCTTTTACTGACCCGTAAGTCCCTGTCTGATCGACAAGACCGTTCAGGGCACCGTGGATTCGTTTTTCCAGCTTAGCCCTCGCGCGGATCCGTGGTTAAAGCTGTGTACACGGAACTTCGGTCGGTATTTCCAGCTGCCGACATTTTCCGTCGTTACAAACCCCAAAAGAGCCTAAAATGCTTCATTCACTAAACTGCTAAAGCCACCAGCTTCAAGGAAAAGTGTTGGGGAGACACTAGAGCCAAAGCCAAAGCAAGAGCAAGAACAAATGATGGGGCCCACTGTAACTCAAACTACAGGGCCTAGCCAACTTCCAAGCATAGGGCCTAGTTGACAACAAGAAGCAGGGCCCAGCACAAGCCAGCAAGATCAACCACTACCACCATCATAGGATTACTAACCATCAATGAGCTACCTCAAGGCCATCGCTGAGATGATCAGTTGGGGGAGTCATGATGATGCTAATCTCTTCCGCATCATCAACGATACTGTATGGTCCACTATCTCTATAGATTGCGCATGGGGAGAGGTGTCCATTCAGATAGGAGGAGGAGAGACTGATTGATCACAACAAATTTCATGGAATGATGCATCCTTTCAAGTGCAACTCAAGACAGGTGAAGGGGCCACAGTGGTGATCATGCAGCACTAGGATGAAACAGGAGTTGCAGAAGTGGTTGTAGACCACATCAAAGAATCCTTCAATGTCCTTGTTGTACCATTGACAGACTTCACAAGAGCATGTGATGCTCAAACATTGGTCAATCCCTCGATGACTCCTACAAAGCATGAGGATGTGCTTAATCAGTTGCTACAAACAAAATAAGTCATAACATCCTTGTTTGACATCCCACAAGATGTCACAGCAGCACAATCAGACCTCATCTCTACCAAGGGAAAGCTATTCATGATAAAGATCAAGTCCAAGCATGCAGAAGCAAAGTTAGCAAAACTCCAAGAGAGGCTCATAACCCTACAAGCTACATAGCAGGACCAAGCAACTCAATAAATTGTTGGTAGATAATAAAAGAGTGGCAGAGGAGAAAGAGAAGGCCAACTAGGATGCCTCCAAGGCACAACTGCAAACCTTTGCGCATACCAAGGCACTCAGAGCCTTACAAGAGTAGAATAACCAACTCGCTGTTGACAATCTTTAGTTGACCACTGTGGAGAAACAAAAAAATGTTCTCAAAGAAAACTTTCAACAGCTACGAGAATAATTGATCAAGGTCAATCAAGATATGAACCATTTGGCTAGAGAAAATCAAACCCTCTCAATGGAGGAGGTACATGCAATCCATCAAAAGATAACCATCAAAATAAGTGTGTGACAAAACGAGGCCAAGCAGCATGAAAAGTTAGAGCATTTCTAAGACTAAGTGGGAATGTACAAGCAAGTCATTGAGAAGGAGATCCATATGGCCAAGGCCCACATCAATGCTTTTAGTGCTCAACACACTGATTGGTAGGCCATATTGCACACATATGCATTTGTCCACCAGGTGGAACTTAAAAGTCAGGACCTACAAATTCAAGACCTCACAGAGTACATGGAATTGGAAAATCTGGAGTATGCCAATCTAGCCATGTTGATAGCAAGGTGCCTAAGGATAGAGCTTGAGGGGTAGGTAGCTACCACCTATGCCAAATATGAAGCATAATTTGTGAAGCACAAGAAAATGTTGCAGAAGCTAGAAGCCACAAATTCTGAACTAGAGGTGGTTAAAGCAAGCTACCAAGGATAAAAAGATGTTGTAGTGGACTTGGCTCAACAGCTTACAAATTTTCAGGAGTACAGGGATAAAGCAAGAGCCTACAAGGAGGAACGATGATTGTTTGTGGCTTGGTACGTCAAAGCAAACAAAATGTTTCCGCAACTACCATGCCCATGGGAGGTGCTAACTCCATCAAACATTGGAGAATTAGCATGGATGGCATAGGATCCTTGAACGGAAGAGGAAAACCTCCAAGCACTACTTCAACATCATCAAATTCCAAAACCTGAAACACAAGACAAGGGGAAACAACCCATGGAGGAGCCACCGCCACCTAGAACCACATGAGTTCCACAAAATTTTGTGATTTTGCATTTTTTTTTTGTATTGTGTCCCAATTTTGTTCTATTGAGTTCTCCATTGTGGCATGAATCAATTCCCCATCAGTCAATAATCCCATACTTATCCACTGTGTAATCAATGGGGCTTGTTCTCATTTTGACTTGAGGACGAGTTTTCATTTAGTCGTGTGGGTATGATGAATCGTGATTCATCAAGCTACGATATCGCACCCTTGATATTGGATCCACGATATTGGGTACGTGATACCATAGCCCAAATAATGATATCGGATACACAATATCATGACTGCTGTGTGAGCTTATAAATACACATGTAGGCACACAAGAGGAGTCAGTTTGGAAATAGTTAGTTTTTTCAGTCAATAGATAGAAGTTAGTTTATTTTTAGTTCTTCTCAACCCTTTCTCCCAGTGCATGCCTGTAGTGTGATGATTGTAATTGTTATCTTCATTAAATGTGGAATGAGTATGACTTGATCACGAGCATCTATGTGTAACTACTTGGTAATCCCAATGGTAGTCATGCATGAGGTCTGAGATGTGTATGAATGATTAAGGAATGGATGCTCATCACACTTAGGCTAACTTAGGTACTCTCTCCCTATCTCCTCTTCCTTTAACTCTCTCTCCCCTTTCCTCCTAGCTTAGCTAATATTATCTTCCATTGCCTTTAGGAGTAGCATTACTTTAGGAACACATCATACACCTCACTCGAAACTAAACCATACGTGATAAAGAAAATACTAGTCTAAGTGGGAAGATAGCAAACTATTATTAATGAGTAACTATCTAGATACCACAACTAGCCCGTCTGCGGAGTTCGACCAGATCATGCATGAAACACTCATATTCGTATGGTTGAGTGTAGAGGTACCTTGCCACTCATTACATGGTATATTATTCTGCATCCATTTTTAGTCCCCCAATGACCAATCTTTTTATATCTTTCACAATATCTACATTTCATTACATTTATATCATCATCAAATACCTCTCATAATCAATAATATCTTCATAATCAATCTTACTAAAAGTTCTATAAATCTATTTTTTATTTTCACCTTCAAGATTTCTAGTATCATGTTCATCATCTGAATTTGAACTAGTTCTATTTTCATAAGAATTTGTAGGTACTCAAAAAAATTCAAGATATATATAAGTATGTTCTTCCTCAATTGTACTATGTTTAATATTTGCTTTACTTTATGAGATGCTAGCTTTGTTTTCTTCACCAAATATATTAACAAAAGAAATTTTTTTTATTCTCCATTTTTACCTAGTTATTAAATATAAATGTATATAATTAAAACGTTAAATAGCTTGAATATTTAATGAAAAACAGTTTTTGCATGTTTTTATTAAGTAAAATAAAAATTAATTAATTAATTAATAACTATAAATAGTTGTGCAAATAAAATTATAGCAAGATAATAACATGTAGATTATACAAACAAATAAATAAATCTAACAACCAAAAGATACAATAAAGTTTGTTACATATGATTATTATTACATAAAATATTCAAAACCTTAGCTAACTAAAATAAAACAATTAATTTTTTTAAAAGTTTGAATGCATTACAAATTTTGATTGACATTCCATTTCACTTGTGATACAATATTGTTGCCTTAATCATTGTCTTAGGATCTTTTACAAGGAGAAGCACTTTTTGTAAATGAGAATAATACCATTCCTATTTCATAATATTTGTTCGTAAGGTTTCTTTTTAACTACTCTTATAATACTATCATTCGTAATTGTTACAAATATCATTACACAAATTATTGGTCATATCTTATTATCATGTTATACGTATCATTTCAATCTAACATTTGGTAGTTCATTAACTTTACTTTAATTACTTTGGTTCGTGAAGTTCCTTATGAACTTTAACTATGCCAATTACTATGTTTCATTAAGCCCCTCTTGAACTTTAACTACACTAACTTCTTTACTTTGTTAAGGCACACTCATTTTTATGAAATACTTCTTTATAAGTCTTACTTTTCTTTTTCATCATAACCTTCCGGATGACCCTTTCTTCTTCTTTAAAAACCTAGACCATGCCACATATGGTACAACTAGGATCTTTAATTCTTCTTTAAGAAACTAGATCCTATATTACAAGTATTACCATGTCTCCTATAATACTTACTTATCTATTATTTAAAACTTATAAACTTTACCATCATCCAAGTATTCATAATGTATTAGATACTAAGAGATTCATTGGTACAAATGGTATTCTTAACTTCCTTCTATTTCTTTTTTACTTACTTAATGTTTCATGCACATCAATGCATGTACATCTATGTTCCATCATTCATTATTATTACTCCATCATTTATGTTACTCCATTATTCATGATCTTGTAAGCACTAAATTAATGTTGTATTTATTTATGATCTCATGTATTTTCTTTGTGATTAGTATCTTCATTCTTCTAAATGGTTTTTATCACTTCTAGTTAGTATTTATGGGCTTTAGTATCTTATTATCACAACTTGTAAATTAAAGTTCACTCACAATTGCTTTCTTCTTAGCATTTCTTATGGGTGTTTATCATGGAACCTCAGTTTACTCCATTTCTTTCTATTGTTCTTCTTCAAATTTAAATATCTTCTTCACATGTTTTTCTTCTTTTCTTCTTTCCTTGATCATGGTTATTCATCATATGATATGATGTATTGTGTGTCATGATGATTTATTAGGAACAATTGAATCCATGGCTTATATCCTTTGTAAAAAGTCACAATTGTTTATGAACCATTGTATCTTTTTATTTGTTCATGAATCATTACATCTCTTTGTAATAGCAACTTTCCATCTTTTCATAGGCTAATGAGAAACTAATAATTGCACAAATGATTTACAATTATATTCTAACATTGTATAGGCTTACTAGTTATAAACATAACTGAGAATTGAACTCATGAAGACTAAAAAGGAGTATTCACTTAAGTTTTTATTTTAGTATAATAATAATGGATATTCCATTATATATAACATTTTTGGATTCTAGAAATATTTTGTACATATGACAATATCTTCTTGTTTTTAGAAGATATGCTTAAGTAAATTAAAACATGGTGGCTTCCTCTTAATTACGAAGCTTGGGATACTAATGCATGTAAAGGAATTTCAAGCAACAAAATAATTGATTGGTTATCTCAACTTCACAATACATAAGCTAATAAAATTTATATTTTTGGAAATCATATGAATTTATCTATACTTTAGAATCAAGAAATGCTATAAAATATATTTAGAAGCTAAGGTTATATTATGTTCTTTCTAACCTATCAAAAATCATGATAATTCTAGTAGTGCAAATTTAAGAGATAATAACTTAAAATTTTAATTTTTATGATATTAAAATTTTAATTTAATCTTTCCACAAATATTAGCTTTCAAATAAATTTGAAATTACATCATATTATTATCAAATGAGGGAGAAATGATTCAATCATTGGCTATCATTCATTCTAGTAAAATTTAGGACTTAGAAAATATACCAAATCTCAAAGTCAATATCTTCCAATCTGCAATAGATATTGAGATGAAATTTTAACTAAATGTAGAAACCTATTTTTTTTAAAGTAAATCTATAATCATTGAAAAATATTTTGAAATGATTGACATATAATCAAACAAATGAATGCTCTCAATTCTAACTATTCAACTTCCAAGATTAAGTAAATAATGATAAATGATGTTGATGAGTTCATGAATTTTTGAAAGAGTAATAAATTGATAATAAAATATAAAAATTATTATTGAAATTACTTTGATGATTCCATGATACAAATTTCCAAGGGATGCCTTGGATATATATATGTGACAAATGGAGCAAAATTTACTAAAATTAATACAAAATAGCTCCAATGATAAGATAACCTTAATATATTATAACATTACAATTACAATTTTTCATCAATTCAAAAACTTCCTATATTTTATTAAAATAAAATCTTATAAAAATAAAAAAAATTATTGTCTTCTACAATAAAAAAAACTAACAATCCTTTCTTAAAGTGGAAGGTAATCTTCATTCTGCATCTTTGCTTTCTTTCTTGTCATGCTCTAAATTCCTATAGATTCATTGAGGCACTTAATCCTATGAGACAAAAGAATTTCTTAATTAAGTTAGAAAGTTACTCTTTTAAACTAATGTGAAGGGGTTTTATGGTTCCTTCTTTTACTTCTTATTTGATGAGATAGTATTTGATGTTAATGTGTTTGAACCCTTTGTAATGAACATAGTCTTGGAATAGTTGGATAGTTATTGTATTATCACAATACAAATTTGGATGGAGATCAACTTCAGATTCCAAGTGTAAGAGAAGTTTATTAAACCATAGTATGCATTGGAGGCATTTAGCCATGGTAATAAATTCTACCTCACAAGTGAATAAGATGATGGATGATTATTAGTTTGATTTCAAATATATTGGATTTTTTCCATACATAATAAGAGCTCTTGATGTGGATTTTCTATCATCATTATCTCCTACCCAATCAACATATAAATATGCATAAATCCTATTATCTCCTTTACAAAATTGAATCCCAATGTTACAAGTTCCTCTTACATATTTGAGTAGATACACGAGTGCTTGCATGTGAGATTATCTTGGCTATTGCATGAATCTAGATAAGTGATGAGCGGCGAGTAGACCCTACACCCAACCATACAAATCACTAAGCACTTATGCATGATCTGGTTGAATTCCATGGACTTGTAGCCTTCTAAGTACACTGATCTTTAGAAACTGATGAGTGGCGAGGTACCCCTACACTCAACCATATGAATACGAGCGTACACGCGTGATCCGGTCGAACTCCGCAGACTAAATGCCTTAACGCCACAAGAAACACTTGGGGTTAATCGTTCGTTGTCTTCCCAGGCTTGCTTGTAAGTGTCACGGTGTATGGTTAAGCAAGTCTGAGGTATGTGATTTTTTTGGTATTTTCGGCTTATCTTCTATGCTACCAGGAGAAAGGGTTGAGAAAACTAAACTAACTCTAACTAAGATCTAAGTCTAAATTAACTAGCGTCAGCATCCGTTCCCACTTGCCGGACACACCCTGAACTATGCAACTGCAGCTTACCAAACGCTAATCGTTACTGGGATCGCCACACGTAACGCAAGTGCTCGAAGTGGTCGTACTGAGGCACCTATTTAGCCTACGTGTGATAAGCAGCCGATTCCTTAGCCAGCCGTACACACCCGTGGGTGCTCGTAACTAAGTCGTACTTATCACACGATCTAGCCTAGCAATGAGCAGCCGATTCCTCAACTAGCCGTACACATTAGACCCGGGAGTTACCAAGCGCAGAATCCTGGAATACGCTACTGGGTTACCAAGCATCCAATGCTCGTAATTGAGTCGTACTCATGCATTGCGTCAAGCAGCCGATTCCTTGACTAGCCGTACACGTCCGTAGACGCTCGTAATCAAGTCGTACTTGAACGCACTAGGAAAGCAGGAAAGAAAGCAATAAATGAAACCACGTGCTGCAAGGTTTATCCAAACAAGTTCGTCTTTATTGCCGTACACAACTTGGGTTCAGGTTACAAGCTGCTCGAATAAAGAGCCGTTCACTCTAGGACTCCTACTGCGGGCACATGGGGAAAAATTCTAACTCTGGAGTGATCAATCTGCCAGAGCTTCGCTACACTAGCCAGGATTGGGAAATAAGGGGAGTGCCGCCTCTTATTTATAGAAATGGCGGCGCGACGCGATATCGCGTACGCGATATCGCAGGAGAAGACGCGATATCGCGGCCTAGTGCAAGTCGCGTCTCATCATACCCCCATGACTGAATGAAAACTCGTCCTCGAGTTCCTTACAATGATATCAGGTAGGTATGGGATTATTAGGGGAAATGGAACTAATGGGATGACATGTGAACGGTCTTTATTACAAGACTTGACAAAAACTGGTGTTCATGACAACATGGGTGAACACCTTATTACAATGACATCAGGCCACAGTTGGCAGCTGAGAGAAAAGAGGAGAGAGAATAGAAGAGAAGAAGAGAGAAGAGTCTTGTTGCTGCCAACGCCTAGATTGCGCCTTTCGTTGTCCATCTGTAAGCGCATTATCAATTCCACTCCTTGCATGCTGCTTCAGCGCTGCTCCATTCCAAGTGTTTGCTCCAGATCCATTCCGTTGTTGTATGATGGCCATCTGCACCCACAACACAATCATATATTAGCAAGGGTAATTGAATCATTAAGTAAATCATACCTTGCTTCGGTTTAGGTTCCTTGGCTAAGTTGTGGTATGGCTAATATGGATCTGGGAAAATGTAGATGATGACTACCGAAGGTATAGGGGTTAGGAAGAAAAACGAAAAAATCCGGGGCTTAGGATAAAAATCGAAAAATCAGGCCCCGTACCCCCATGACTAATCGCGAACCTCCGGTAGCGTTAGAATGGAGAGAGAAAAGGAATAGGAATGATAGGTAAAAAGGGACAACTATGGCATCGATAAAAAGGATGTCATGATGGAAATGAACAAAAATGTTAATTAATTGCAAAATGTTAAGGAAAAGAAGTTAACTAATGTTCCAAATAGGAATGTCAGTGGGTCCTCCCCAAAGCAGGCTCATGCCCTTAATGCCCTGACAATCCCACATTCAAAGAGTCCGTGGGCTCTGGGAATGTCCTTTGGAACAAGAGTTAAAGTCTTAACCGTAAGAATTTACCAAAAAGAAAACAAAGCATCAACCAAAGTATATACAATGATACAACCGGCAATGAGGTGAACAATGGAGAGAAGGATGGGAAGAAGAGAAGTGGAATGGAATCCCAAGAACAAGGTGGTGTACAGCCCCTTGTGTGTTACATGATTAATGTGACTTGGCGAATCTCATTCCAACTCTGGCCTCAAACCAACCACTTCCAGTGACTTCGCATCAATGCAGTTGGTTAAATCATCCACTTGGGTAACAAGGATGCAACTTCGAGAAGCCACCACCATTCCGACGAAACAACAGAGAGAATGGAAAGCGAGAAGGGCCTTAGTTAAAGGGAACACTTTGGTTCCATAACCAGTGCTTGCAGCCCAAATTTATTCCGTCTAAGGGGTGTCCTTTGAATCCTCACTTTTTCTTTTTAGCTTCTTTCTTTTTTTCCTCTTTTTTTTCGTTTTTTCCATTTTTTTTTCCTTCTTTTTTTTTGTTTTGTGTTTTTATGCGTGGGGACCACACCATGCAAAGACTTCTTTACTTTTATTGTCTCAGCTTCTAATTATTGGGTTACATCAGAACGGTAAGAAAACCCACGAAGAAAACATCGAAGCACTCAAGTGAATGACCAACACAAGAGCACCAAGTTCCCTTGAAGTCACACCCTTTGCAAATCCTTGAGTCATTCCTTAGTTTGAGAAATGCCCAGTCACTTGTTCATTGAAGTTCTTATTAAGAAGGAACTGTACATTTCCAAGCCAAGGGAAACCATAGACTTGATGGATGGATGGATGAAGTGATCTCATTGCCTACCATATCAAAAGAACATACCTTAGTATCAACAATGTAACTTAAAGGTAAAAACCAAACATTAGCAATCAATGAAAAACAGTTCATCCCATCGGCCCGAACACTTATTGGGTGACGAATTTACATGATGGATGACACACACACACACACACAAAAAGATAGAAAAATATAATGATGTTGTAAAACCAAAACAAGAAAAGTTAAAGAAATTGTAAAATAAAAATTAGAAGAGTTAAGAAATTTGTGAAACAAAAATGCGTAAAACAAAAACGTTGTAAAACAAAAACGTGTAAAACAAAAACTGAAAAAGAACTGAGGGCCCTATATGATTAGCATAGGTGGCCATCTCCCCCATGACTAAGTTGTGAGGGAGAGATCCGAAGTAGTGAGAGCCTATTTAAATTTCTAAGCAGTGCCCAACTTCTCCCAATTGATGATCTTAGATTTAGGGGTGGAAGTTGGCGACACTCACGTTCCAATGAGTCTATGCCACAGTTGTTGGCATGAGCTTCCTCAGTTCGTTCCATGCATATTTGTTTGCCCCTACGAGAAGCTGTCAACCACGGCGTGTCTACTATTTCTTGTGTGGTTGCTACATATAGGCATCTTTGTTGCAGAGTTTCCTGGGCACACCTGTGACATGGAGACATTTCCTTCGTGTCATCACCCGATTGTGCCGACCGAAATCGTCGGTGCGAGGCTAGAACGTTATAGGCACCAAAAGATCAGCGGGCAAGCACAGTTGACCATGCCTCTGCTTGAGGGCGAGCTGGAGTGGACGAAGGTAGAGTGCCTTGAATGGTCCGCACACGGATCAAACAAGGACTTCCCCGAGCGCCACCGAGGTGTTATACACTGGGTTATATGTAGACCAGGGCGTAAAGGGCGAAACAGGCATAGACGGCGTAAGCGTAGAGGGGCGTAAATAACGTTGGGCGTGAATAGCGTAAACAGAGCTAGACCCGGCGTAAGCGTATACAGGCGTAAACAGCGTAACCGAATACAAAGGGCGTAAACAAATGCAAACAGCGTAAACAGTGGGCTTACACGGACACTGCCAGAGCGTAAACGCAAGCAGGCGTAAGCAGAGCGTGGGCCAAATTGACGTAAAACTGTAAAACTTGAACCAAGCGTAAACAGCGGATGTCCACGGACGCAAACGGAGCGCTGAGCGCGAATGCAAACAGCCGTAAACAAGGCGTGGGCCAAATTAACATAAAACTGTAAAAGGACTTGCAACAAGCATAAACAATGGATTATAGAGTTAAAATGTTGTGCACCGGTCTAACGCAGTTGTGTAGGGACACAAGGCGGACGTAAAGCCTAGGTGGACAGAGGGATGCAGCTGGTTGACACGGTAGGCGAAGCGCGGACTGTGCTCAGCGTGCAGCATGCAGGGCTTCCAGCGTAAGCGTAAGAGTAGAGGGTTTCAGCAGCGTAATTGCTCTGGGTCGGCTCTGGTAAATTTCTGCGGGCCCGGTAAATGTGGAAAACTGGGCTATTTATAGGGGTAGGGTTACCGAGAAAAGCGGACGGGGAGACACATGGCGTATAGACCGGGCGTTACAATTTAGAAACATGATATAAGCCGGGCGTATACATTATGCAACAGGCTGGTGTATACGCTGGGCGTAGATGGATAGATACTGGCGTATACGCTGGGGCGTATATGCTGGTGAATGTTGGGCGTATATGCTAGCGTATACGCCGAAGGATGTCCACTTGCTTTAATCCTTGCTCTTCGGTGTAATCTTCATGTTGCCATTGGAAATCCTGTCGTCGAGCGTGTGTCTCTGCCGTACCGGGGCGTGTACGCTGGAGAGCTGGGCGTAGACACTGGGTGTAAACGCTAGGCATAGACGCTGGGCGTAGACGTTGGGCGTGAACGCCGGGCATGAACGCTGGGCATAAACGCTGGGCGTAGACGTTGGGCGTGAACGCTGGGCATATATGCTGGCACAACACTTAACCAGGTGTTTCGACTTCCAAGATTGGCCTGTGGATCATGGGGATCTGCTTCTTGTCGGACAGATGCTAAACTCACAGATTTTTGTGGTGTTTCATTGGCCCCTCTTTGTTGACGCTTGGAGGAATCGACCCGAGAAGTGTCGACAAAGAAGCGCAAAACACCACAAGCAACTTGACAAAAGCTCTATCCTTTGTCACCTGACCAGACATCATTGTACCGTGCTCGGTGGTGGATGGTATTGAAAGGGCGAGATTGGTAATTAGCAGGGGGAAAGGGATCGTGGGGATCGATGACTGCCCGAGGGATCATGCTGGAAAAAGGGTGCTTAGGTGTGTGGCATGCCGGTCCTTGTCGATAGCCATTTTTTTGGCAGACTCGGAATTCAAGCATGTCATGTGCGTCCTTTAGCGAAACGGTGCTCTTAGTGTTTTTTCAAGAGAACCAGTTGTCACGACCAAAGCCACGGGGTGATGTTTTGCATTCTTTGGAGGAACGGCTCCCTTCTTTGGGGAAACTGTTAGCGAAGAGCCAAAGCCATGCGATAGAATGTTTCTTTTATTTTTGTATTTTTTTTTTTGAAATTTGCCCTTGTGCTCATGTACGAATCTTGTGTTTTGTGTGTTGCGACTGCTGTAACGTTTCACAGTGTGCAATGGTTTGGTAGATAGATAGTAGGTTTTCGGGGAATGGGAATGTGCGGTTTAATGGTTCAATTTAATCTTGCCAGGTGGACAAATGGACATTGCCTCATCTTGCTACTTATGATGAAACGCAACCTCGTACGAGAACTCCTGAGTGTCATCCTGCAAACACAACTCCAAAGAGACAAGAAAACCATGAGTGGATTAATGAGCTTAGATTTAGGAAGCTACAGGCGGACAAAAGTATTGGGGCGACCCTGAGTATTGAATGTGAATGTCAATGATGCTGATGAAGGATGTAATGATTCTGACGAACGAAGGTGGCTATGAGATGGGGAGTCGCAGATGAATGCGCCAGTTTATAGTCTTATCGTGGGTTAGTTTTGTGTCGTAACCTGTTGGACATTGCCCGTTTAGCGTCGTGGCAGACGGTATGTTGCCAGTTTTGAGTCTTAGCTGACTATACAGAGGCGAGCTAGTTTATAGTCTTAGCGGACTCTGAGGAGTCTGACGGTGCCATTTTACTGTCATGCCAGAGGGGTGCTAGTTTATCGTCATTTGCGGACATTGCAGGGTATCCGTTTATTGTCATATACCAGGACAATGATGATGTCAGTTTTAAGTCGTAACTCAGGACTATTCTGTGGTATCAGTTTATAGTCATGATTCCAGGACTGTTCTGTGGTATCAGTTTATAGTCATGATTCCAGGACTGTTCTTTGGTATCATTTTATAGTCATGATTCCAAGACTATCGCGTACCTGAGTTCGAATTCATGTATAGAACGGTTTGAGGAACAGATGATTGGTTGGATTTGCAAACTCTTTTCCATCCATGTCGGCTAGTTTGAACGCCCCATTGTCGAATGCTTTGATCACCAGGTAAGGCCCTTCCCAGTTGACTGAGAATTTATCTAGGTGTTCCCGGACCGCTTTAAGTACGAGATCCCCTTCTTTGATGGGGCGCTTATGAAGGTCATGTCGGTGTCGTTGCCGTTGTTGTTTCTGATACCATTCGATCTGATCGAGTGTACGCACACGTTCCTCCTCCACCGAGTCCAGGTTGATGATGCGTAAATCATTATTTTGCTCGTCGTCGAGGATTCCGGAGAGCGTGATCCTTAGAGATGGTACCTGCAATTCTAAAGGTAAAACAGCCTCTGAACCGTAAACAAGACTATATGGAGTTTTACCTGTCGAGGTCCGGTGCGTGGTACGGTATGCCCATAACGCATACACCAGTTGTTCGTGCCATCTTCGTTTGCTCTGGACAAGCATCTTTTTGAGTACTGTGATGATTGTCTTATTTTTTGATTCCGCTTGCCCGTTGCTCTAAGGGTAGTAAGGGGATGAAAACGAGTGCTTGATCCCTAGACTATCGCAAAACATTTTGGTCTCGACACTACTAAATTGTGGCCCGTTGTCGGTGATGATTGCCATGGGAATGCCAAAACGGGTTACAATGTTTTCGAGGATGAAGTTGCACACCTATTTAGAAGTAGTTTTACGAAGGGGTGCCGCCTCTACCCATTTCGTAAAATATTCAGTCGCTGTTATAATAAAGCTATGCCCGGCAGAAGATGTAGGTGTTATCGGGCCGATGAGGTCCAGTCCCCACTTCTGGAAGGGCCATGTGATTTGTGTTGTGTGCAACTCGTTTGGTGGAATGTGGATGAGATTACCGTGTTTTTGGCATACACTACATGTTTTGACCTTGGACTGGCAGTCGTATTCCATGTGCGGCCAATAGTAGCCTAGGCGTCTTATTTTGGTTGCCATCACCTTCGGTGCGATGTGTCCCCCGCATATTCCGTCGTGCACCTATTCAACAATTGTTTGGGCCTCAATGCTGTTGACGCATGTTAGCAGTATGCCTTCGTAGGATCGGTGGCACAATGTATCCCCTATTAATGTGTACTGCTTAGAATGCTTGCGTACTGCATCCTTTTGCGCGTTGGTTAGATGTTGTGGCGTTTCACCGCACAGAAGGTATTCTTTTACGTCATCGTACCATTCATTAGCGTGTGTCGTACTAACAGATGCAATTGGAAGCACGTCGAGAGTGTTGGTTATGGGCTCGACACAGCTGGTCAGGGAGCTCGGTAGTGCATGAAACATGTCAGGGGATATGTTTAAAGCTAAGGTTGCTAAGGCGTCTGCAATGGTATTGTCGTTTCTAGGGATATGTTGGACGTCAACCTTTTCGAATTGTTTAAGTAGGTGCTTAGCCAAATCACAGTATGGTTGTAAGTGTTGTGCTTTACACGTATAGACATCTGTGACTTGGTTTACGACTAGTTGTGAATCCCCTCTGACTACAAGCCGTGTAATGTCCGAAGCTAAGGCGGCCGCGAGACCTCTGAGGAGACCTTCATACTCTGCTATGTTGTTAGTACAATGGAAATCGAAGCGATAGGCGAAAGGCTTAATTTCCCCAGTGGGGTATGTGATTACAGCGGCAGCACTTCCTCCTCGGGAGGTGGATGCTCC
>MNCI01036109.1:107573-119141 GCA_015680685.1 Gnetum montanum
CCTTGGACTTAAGGGTGCTCCGAAGCGTTAGTACTTAGAGGCCTATGCATATACCCGTCCGCTTGTTGTTGCGAGAGCCTATCCGGCTCCTAGTTCTGAAAAAGGATCTCTTTTTTGTACAGTTATCTCCAGAACTAGTGTCCGGTTGGATATTTATACTCTGAATATTTACAGATCTCGCAGCATGACGCTGCTGTGGTTGGGTAGCTAATTCCCCTTGCATTGTTGGAGCAGGAGGTGTTATGGGAACTACTTGAGGAAAAGGTGCGGGTGGAGTTAGAGGATGGACAGAATGTGGAATGTCTCCCGGAGGAGAAGGAGTCCTTCTGAAGTACTCCCGAGCGTAGTAGTGACGGCGTGGAGTGTGACTCATAGCGTCACCTGGAGAAACTGGCTGCTGCACATAATAACCATAAGGATCAGGCTGCCGGTAAGGGTATCGATGTGTTGGCTGTGGCATCCCCCATGACTGTGGGTATTGCCACTGCTGATGTTGCTCGATGGGCTGCGGAGGTGTTCCACTTGGATAATACGTCAAGGGTTGGTGGAACTGCCTCGGGTTACCTTGTGGATAAGGTAACCTTCTGGGTGTTTGCCGTTGATTAAGTCTTGGATTTAATGCATACACCCCAGACTCCTGCAGATGTGAGATAATTGGACAACATCCCTTAGGATGGTCATAATAGCAGACCTCACATCCACCGTCATTGTCTGAATCAGAATTTTCAGCCTCATCGGAGTTAGAGATTTTTCCCTTACCCTTGTTATGTGCAGGGTTAAAGTTTCTCCGCTTGTCTTTGCTTTTATCACTACTTTGCTCATCCTTAGACTCTTCTACAATTTTCAGGACTGTTTCTATTCGTGAGTCTAAGGAATCCCACATTTGGTCTACCTTAGCCGATACCTCCGTTGTTAACTTTTGGATCGGCACAGTTTTCCTGTTCACCAACTCTTCGAGTGGTGACTCATCCTCCTCATCACAGAATTTCACTCCCTTCTTACGAAGGGAGGGATCACGGTTGTATTCCTCCGCACTTTCTCTTTTCCGTAGCTCACCCTCTTCTTGCGCTACTTGTTCCAACAATACTTCAACTTCATGGGCTCTTAGTTGGGAGAGTCTCCCTTGGGCGTAAGTCCCAAGAGTTCTTCTCGTTTCATTTCGTAGCCCATCCACGAGGTGGCGAAGTTGATCCCGCTTAGCGTACCCATGGCCCGGGCAACGATGTAGCAATGTGTAGTAACGGGCCATGGCAGCATCCAAGGATTCATGAGCTCCTTGTTTCCAGCCTTGGATCTGCTTACGCAAGTTAGACACTCTGGAGTACGTTTGATATTTGTTGTTGAACAATTCGAGCATCGTACTCCACCTCCTGATGGTTTCCGGTTCTAAGGACCGGTACCAGCTTTCTGCTTCTTTAGTGAGTGTCCTTGGGAACAACTTGAGTTTCTGCCACTCATTGTCTATGTTCTGCAAGGCACAGGCGTCGTGGAATGCCTGTAAATGATGTTGAGGATCAGCGTTGTATCCCCCTTCAAAACGTGGGATATTATTTATATCCAAACGCTTGATCCTACTGTCTTTCAAATGCCTTGTGGGAATCCTAACTGCCTCTCTAATGTCAAGCATACTTCGGGTTGCGAATAGGGGTTCGTCATGATCATCTCTTTCATGACGTCTGTGATGTCTACGTTGTGGTTCCCTATTCTCCCTACGTCCTTGTCCTTGTCCTAACTCCTCTCGACCTTCTTGTCGAGGCATTTCATCTCTTCTACCTTTACTTTCCGCGTTATGCTCATGGTGGCTGCGCCCAGATGTGGAAGGAGAGGGTGAATGATGTGATGAAGGGGAAGAAGAAGGAGATCCATCACCATGGTGATGTTTCTTGCCTTCTCTTCGGCTGCTTCGGTCCCGACCGTTGCGACGATCAACGAGTCCGTCATTAGTGCGAGTGATTGTTCCTGCCGTGAACAGCTGGTGCTCACGGGGATCAGAGCCTGGAATATGTATCGTTGATCTAAGGCCCTGATGCCTAACCTCTTCACCAGAGTGAGGAGGAGGAACATCATTTTCTAAGAAACCCGTTGTGAGGGGTTCCTCGTCTCCTATTTCACTAATGACGTGGGAAACCTTGCCCTTCAGAAGTGAATGTTGGCTCTCCTGCCTTGCATCCCGAATACGTTGGGCTTTTGTGGGTTGATAATCCCTCAGAGTGTAATCATCCGCAACGTATTCAGTAATCAGCTCTTGCATGCCATACCGTACCAAGGCACGGAAAAGCATGTTGGAAGCAGAGCGATCTGGGGGTAACACGATGTTACCTTGCATGTCTCTCCACCGCAGTTGCTCATCTTGATGGAAAACAAAGGTAAAATCCGGCACATACTCATCGGGATGAGTATATGTGACCTTAGATTGTTGAGGACATGGTTGATCTCGGTTATGCGTATGATGCTGACTTTCTCCTGTATTGTCCTTAGGTGAGTTGATTTCGTGAGAAGAAGCCATTTCTATTGGTGTGCTAATTTCACCGTTATTTATTGTTCTTGATTAACTGATTAACCCTAAGGTTCGTTTTAAGCTCACAACGATGTGAGTGATATCCCTTATGTTAAATTGGCGAAAAAACACTTAGTCCCCGGCAACGGCGCCAATGATGAGTGGCGAGGTACCCCTACACTCCACCATACGAATACGAGCGTACACGCGCGATCCGGTCGAACTCCGCAGACTAAATGCCTTAACGCCACAAGAAACACTTGGGGTTAATCGTTCGTTGTCTTCCCAGGCTTGCTTGTATGTGTCACGGTGTATGGTTAAGCAAGTCTGAGGTATGTGATTTTTTTGGTATTTTCGGCTTATCTTCTATGCTACCAGGAGAAAGGGTTGAGAAAACTAAACTAACTCTAACTAAGATCTAAGTCTAAATTAACTAGCGTCAGCATCCGTTCCCACTTGCCGGACACACCCTGAACTATGCAACTGCAGCTTACCAAACGCTAATCGTTACTGGGATCGCCACACGTAACGCAAGTGCTCGAAGTGGTCGTACTGAGGCACCTATTTAGCCTACGTGTGATAAGCAGCCGATTCCTTAGCCAGCCGTACACACCCGTGGGTGCTCGTAACTAAGTCGTACTTATCACACGATCTAGCCTAGCAATGAGCAGCCGATTCCTCAACTAGCCGTACACATTAGACCCGGGAGTTACCAAGCGCAGAATCCTGGAATACGCTACTGGGTTACCAAGCATCCAATGCTCGTAATTGAGTCGTACTCATGCATTGCGTCAAGCAGCCGATTCCTTGACTAGCCGTACACGTCCGTAGACGCTCGTAATCAAGTCGTACTTGAACGCACTAGGAAAGCAGTAAATGAAAGCAATAAATGAAACCACGTGCTGCAAGGTTTATCCAAACAAGTTCGTCTTTATTGCCGTACACAACTTGGGTTCAGGTTACAAGCTGCTCGAATAAAGAGCCGTTCACTCTAGGACTCCTACTGCAAGCACATGGGGAAAAATTCTAACTCTGGAGTGATCAATCTGCCAGAGCTTCGCTACACTAGCCAGGATTGGGAAATGAAGGGAGTGCCGCCTCTTATTTATAGATATGGCGGCGGGATGCGATATCGCGTACGCGATATCGTAGGAGAAGACACGATATTGCAACACATGCAAGTCGCGTCTCATCAGAAAGTAAAACTAACCATTACAATCGTTATCTTCCCAATTACACTTGTGATATGCAAAGGTATGGTTAAGTGCAACTAAGGCATATGATTTTTATCATTTTTTACATTTTATGTTCTAAGTCAGCCAAGAATAAAGAAAGATGAATAAAGTAATGTAATTTCTAATTTAATCTAACTAGATACCATATAGTGAATCCTAACATAAGCATCCATTCCCACTTTTTGTACACATCCTAAACACGTTTAACACCACTAGGTTACCAAATGTTAAGTGTTACTAGGATTACCAAGCACTAAGTGTATGCTTGAAGTGGTCGTACTTATGTGATTAATAAATTTTTATTTAATTTAGCTTAGTCTAGCTTAATTTATTTTAACTAATTACTTAATTACTTAAAGCATTAAAGGAATTTACTTAAAATATTAAATGCATAAAGGAATTAATTAATCTATTTCAAACTGTTGTAATGTTTATTAGAAAGCTTGCATTTATTGACACACACATTGTCATGCTCAAGTACAACAGTGCTTGAATAAAGATCCATACACTCTTTCACTCCTACTACGGGCACTTAGAAAAATATTCTAACTTCTGAATGACAAAACTACAAGAGCTTCACTAAAACTATTTGACTTATGCCATAAATGTGGCTGGTGAGCATGTATTTATAGGAAAAATAGGGAGCCCCATCAATAGGTATGCATCAATGGGTCAAACCCTACATTGACAAAATCACATCAATGAGATCCTGTCAATGGGATCACATCAACAACACCCTGTCAGTGCTGCCAACCAAATGACTCATCATACCCCCGTGACTAAATGAAAACTCATCCTTGAGATGATTGACATGTAAACTACACAACAAAAACTAATTGCCTCGAGTGAACAGTTTTACAATAATTACAAAATTTTGGTGTTCAAGATGACAAAATTGAACACTAGGACAAAACTAACAAACATAATTCCTCATATGGTGTGAAGATTTTGGAAAAGATCAAATAGTCCCAAGCAGTGGAGGTGCTTGAGGCTCCAAAGGACCTTCTCCTACTTTAGGCGCATGCAGTGCTTGAGATGATTATGGTTGTCCAATGGAAGCTACAATATTTGGTGAAAGATGAAAGGCATCTAGTGCCTTCATCACCTTCTTCTTTTTCCTAGGATCATTCATGGTTCACATAACATCTTGAATGTGGGCCAAAGTAAAAACATCCTAGGGATAGGGCATTGCTAGAAATAGGTCCTTTCTATTGACAAACTAGAAAGCAAAAATCTTGCATTTCACATTGAACGCCTTAACTACATTCTACAACTCCTAGTAGTTATTAATCCTTTTGGCAAGGTTCTTAGTAGTGGATCTCTGATCGGTGAATCATGCCTTGAGAACCTCAAGTTTAGCATTAGCAATCTCAAGCGTTTACTTAGTCTTCTTATGGGTTTTGAACTTTGCCTCATATAGCAAGTACAAGCTGGCCAGTTGCTTCTCCAACTCTAACTATAGCCATCCAATAGTTAGCATTGTCAAATTCTCATAACAAAGATTACCAAGCTCCATATACTCCATCATCTCCTTGATCTACAACTCTTTCATGTGAATTTCTACTTGGTTGTACTCATTGAGCCCATCAAAGATAGGCTACCAGATATCACCTCCTTCCTTGAGCTGCTAGTGGGCCTCATTGACTTTTGCCTTTATCATCTGGATGTGTTTTTAATTAATTTCTTTTTGTAGACTAACCTGATCTCCATAATGATTCTTACCTCTCAAATTTGAGAGCCTCGTTCTTCCAAATGGCTATCTCTATCATAAATTTTTTATGAAGAGCTTAAACTTCCTCCATGGAAAGATTTCTATTTTCAACTACAAATCTCCTTAGTTTAGTGTTTACTCTAGCTAGCTACTCCTGCTGTTGATGGATAAATTCTTGCATCTATTGCTTTTGCACATCAACATTCCATAGGTGATGATTCTCTATGGTTAGAATTTCATTCTCATGGTGTGTCTAGACCAAGTCCTTCTAAATTATGTATGTGTTGGCATTGGACATGGATTGGTCAAAGATGATTATCTCCTTTGCATTCTCAACCTATTTGAGTCTATCCTAAAGCTATTAGAAAGCTTCAACATGTGCCAACATAGGTTTGAGAAATGCAAGATCAATAAGGTAGGCTCTTAGTTCTGCAACCTCTACATCCAAGCATTGATTCTAAGCTTGGGTTATTTTGAGTTTCCCTTCCAATATTATAAACTTGCCACACACTTCAAGAAGTTCTAACTAGGTTGCTATGATGGTTTTTGAAATATCAAAGATATCTCGAATCGATTACCTAGTTCTCACCACTTGGTCCAGCAACTCTTCATGTTGGGTTGCACTTAATCTACTGCTAACTATTCTTGTGGATGTCTGCACATTTCTAAGTGCAAAAACATCTAGCATAGATGTTGCAAGTGCATATAAGGCCTCAATAATTCTACCAACAACCACCTCTACTATTGTCTCCTACCCATGGTGCTACATCACCAAGATAGTTGCCCCCTAATCCTCCTTCATACATACTAAAAAAGTAGTAGCATTCCAAGAGATTTTTCAGAATTGCTGCTATTTAGATAGAGATATCATTACATCTCGGGTATCAAGATTTAATCTCACTAGTAGCTACATTCTTTGGGTTGAGAAAATTAGTCCACCTCTCTGCATCTAGCTAATGGTTTGAGCCACTTCATTAAGGTGACTCATCACTAGGCAATACATATATGGGTTACCACTCCTTCCTACTCACTACTCTTACTCACACAAGAGATGCTCTTCGATCTCATGCATGTGCTCAAGGAAAGCATGGGCCTCTAGTGTTATTTCATGAGTGGGCAACAAAGGTGGTGGTTACTACTCCTCTTCTTGAATGATCTTAATAGGTACCTTATATTTCATCATCTCCACCCAAGAAGAAGACAAAGCACATTGGATAATGTTATTAGTGTAGCATGTTATGCCTTCCCTCTTACATAATTTCCTAATGAGGCATGGAAAGGGGAGTGTCTTCCTTCCATGTTCATTTTCTTTAAATCACTTCTCTATCTCAAGATAGATCAACTATGGAAGATTGATGGGAAATCGATCACATAGAATGGCACATGTACAGATGGAGAAAGTAGTGATCTTGCTTGGCCTCATTATTAGATTTAGATGGAAGGATGTAATCTTATAGTATGCATGCTCCATCATGATGAGTCCATCAAACTCCTTATGATTGACTCTATAACACTATTGCGTCCATTCCTTCTTGACGCTAGGATCTACCTGCATGGGAATTTCTACAAGGTTGGACTCAATTTCAAGTAACATAAGGACCTCTACGATGCCTTTCACTAAGTAGAACACTAAAATGTCCTGAGTTTAACCATTGAATTGGTCTGCCAATTGTTCTAGAAGAAATATGTCTCTCCCATGCCACTTCCCCCTAGAAGTAATTGCAAAACACATGGAAGAGTTCTATAGCTAAGCTTTAACTTTTAATAGTGGAAACTCCAAAAAAGGTCCAAAGTTTAATTCTTGGAGCATTGATTTTGGACCTCCCTATTCATGATATGCCTGAGGTAGGCTTCTATTAAGGTCACCTCAAGGTTTTGTCTAGGCTCAGGTGCCTCATCTTGATGAGATTGTTCTATTGTCATAGCATCTTCAAGAATCTATTGGATAGATTCCACTTGGGGCTCCTTCCAAAGAGGTCCACTACATGGATCTCTACTTTCTTATGCATCTGTTCTTAGCCCCTTTCCATTCTTGGCCATTTGTCCCTTGTTTGGGATGGTCCTTCTTCCTGTGTTTTCCCTTAGGTGCCATCTATGGTCACAACATGATCAAGGATTAGCATTCAATGTGTAGCTTATAACATTAAAGTACCTTTCTCATTGGGCAGTTACACTTTAGGTTAAGTTTGGACCATGTTAGATTGATTATTTTATTATTATTTGATAATTTTTAACCTCGAATGTTACTAAAGCTTGTTGGAAGGGTTTACGTCTTATAATTTGATGTTTTAATACTAGTTAAACCNATCCATAGGATCCTATACATGGGGTCTTGTTTACGTATGGTCTCTATCAACAGGTACTTGTCTATGGAGCCTATGCCCAAAATTTTTCACTTTTAAAAATATGAAAAACAAAGAGGATTTAAACATGAAATTGACATTTTTGGAGACCTAGAAAAGCCATGAACATGATAAAATGTTAGAAGAGGGCTCAAAAATTCATAAGAATTGGATAAGTGATTTGATGAGACGTGATATCCCATAGGCCGCGATATCACGTCATCCCCTACAATATCGCATACGCGATATCGCGGTCTGCCGCCAAGTCTATAAATAAGAGGCAGCTCTCCCTTCTTTCCTCATCTTGGGCTAGAACTAGAGAAACTCTGGTAGATTGATCACTCCAGAGAAAGAATATTTTCCATCTGCCCGCAGTAGGAGTCCTAAAGTGAACGGATCTTTATTCGAGCAACATTGTACCTGAACACAAGTTGTGTACGACAATAAAGATGAACTTCCTGGATAAACTTTGCAGTGCATGGAATAGGATTTTATTTAATGTTATTTACTACTTTCTCTCCACCCTTAAACTCCTAGAACATGGAATGAGTACGACTTGATTACAAGCATCTAGTATGACTACTTGGTAACCCAGTGGCGTATTCAGGATCTACGCTTGGTAATCCCAATGGTAGTCGTGCACAAAGATGTGTACGATTAGTTAAGGAATCGGCTGCTCATTGCACTTAGGCTAGATTAGATTCTCTCAACCCTTTCCTCCTAGTTAAGTGCCTCAGTACGACTACTTTGAGCACGTGTGTTACGCGTGGTGATCCTAGCAACGATTAGTGTTTGGTAGCCGCAGTTGCATTGGTTCAGGGTGTGTACGGTAAGTGGGAATGGGTGCTAATGCTAGGTAATTTAGACTTAGTCATTAGTTAGAGTTAGCAATTAGTTTCTCAACCCTTCAACTCAATAGCATAGGAGAAAAACATAAAAATATATAAAAATCATATACCTCGAACTTACTTAACGATACACCGTGACAACTACAAGTCTGGGAAAACAACGAATGGTTAACCTTAGTGTTCCATGAGGCATGTAGGCACTTAGTTTATGGAGTTCAACCAGATCATGCGTGCTATGCTCGTTTCGTATGGTTGAGTGTAGGGGTATCTCGCTACTCATCATTGGCACCGTTGCCGGGGACTAAGTGTTTGTGCACTGAATAGAACATAGGACATCACTCACATTGTTGGGAGCCTAAACGAACCTTTAGGTTAATCAAAAAATTTATTATATAATGGTTAAAGAGCATACTGATAAGACATCATGTCTTCTTCTTCTTCTCACAAGAGCACATCACCTAGGGATAATGCAAAGGATAGTCAGAAATCAAAAACACATAACCTGAATCAGCTGGTGCCTCAACAATATAAGTTGACATATACTCATCCCGGTGAGTATATTCCCAACTTTACTTTTATTCTCCATCAAGAAGAATAGATGTGCTAGAGATATTTGCAAGGTAACATCGTGTTACCTCCAGATCAATCAATCCAAAACATGCTTCTCCGTGCTTTGGCACATATTGGCATGACAAAATTATGTGCAGAATACGTTGTGGAAGACTTTGATTCAAGGGATTACTATCCCACTGAAGCACAACGTATGAGGGACTCAAGGTAGGAGAGCCAACATACATTGTTGAAGGGTAAAGGGGTCCTGCACGTCCTAAGTGAAACTAGAGATCGTGAACCACTTATAACTGGTTCGCTATCAAGAGATGTTCCCCCTCTTAATGAAAGTGAGGAGGTAGGGTATCGGAACCTATGATCAACGATACACAACCCTGGTTTTGATGCTTGTGAACACCAACTATTCACAAAAGGAACAACAACAAAAGACAAGGACGAGCACTTAGATCGTCATCACGATCGGGGCCGAAGCCATAGAAGAGAAGGTAGGAAACATCGCCACGGTGATGGTTTTCCTTCTTCTTCCCCTTCTTCACATAACTCACCCTCTCCTTCCACCTTTGGGCACAATCATAGAGAGCACAATGGTGAGGATAAAGGTAGAAAAAATGAGAGACCTTGATGAGAGAGTTGAGAGAGAGGACAAAGACATGAATGAAGGGAAATTAGGGAACAACGAAGACATCACAGGCATCATGAAAGAGATGACCATGATGAGCCTCTACTTGCAACCCGAAGTATGCTCGACATAATGAAGGCTGTTAGAATTTTTGCAAGGCATTTAAAAGATAGTCGGATCAAGCGTTTAGACATGAACAATATCCCACGTTTTGAAGGAGGATACAACACTGATCCGCAGCATCATTTACAGGCATTCCACAATGTCTGCGCCTTGCAAAACATTGAGAACGAGTGGCTGAAACTTAAGTTGTTTCCCAAGACACTCATTAAAGAAGCAGAGAGTTCGTACCAGTCCTTAGAACTGGAAACCATCAGGAGGTGGAGTACAATGTTAGAACTCTTCAACGATAAGTATCAAACATACTCCCAAGTGTCTAATCTGCGTAAGCAGATCCAAGATTGGAAACAAGGTACACATGAACCCTTGGATGCTGCTATGGCTTGCTACTACACATTGTTACATCATTGCCTAGGCCATGGATATGCTCAGTAGGATCAAATTCACCACATCATGGATGGGCTAAGGTATCAAACTAGAAGAACCCTTGAGACTTATGCCCAAGGGAGACTCTCACAACTCAGAGCCCATGAAGTTCATCGCTTGTTGGAGCAAGTAGCAAAAGAAGAAGGTGAGCTACAAAAAAGGGAAAGTATGGAAGAATACAATCGTGATCCCTCTCTTCAAAAGAAGGGAGTGAAATTTTGCAATGAAGAGGATGAGTCACCAATCGAAGAGTTGGTGAACAAAAAGACCTTGCCGCTTCAAAAGCTCACAATAGAAATAGCGACTAAGGTAGATGATGTATGGAGTTCCTTAGACTCTAAAATTGAAACTATCTTGAAAATTGTAGAAGAGTCTAAGGTAGAACAAAGTAGTGACAAAGGTAAGACAAAGCAGAGAGATTTAGGCCCTGCACATAACAAGGGTAAGGGTAAAATCACTAACTCCAATGTGGTTGTGGATTCAGACACAAATGATGATGGTGGATGTGAGATCTACCACTATGACCATCCTAAGGGATGTTGTCTAATCATCTCACATCTACAGGAGTCTAGGGTGTATGCACTTAATCCGAGACTTAACCAATAGCAAACACCCCGAAGGTTACCTTATCCCCAAGGTAACCCAAGGTAGTTCCACCAACCATTAACGTATTATCCAAGTGGATGGTTTAGCCAAATGCATTGATGCGAAGTCACTGGATGTGGTTGTTTTAAGGCCAGACTTGGAATGGAATTTGCTAAGTCACATTAATCATGAACTACACAAGGGGTTGTACACCACCTTGTTCTTGAGATTCTGTTCAATTCTATTCTCTCCATCCTTCTCTCCATTGTTCACCTCATTGCCGATTTTATCATTAGTGTATATATTTTGGTTGACGCATTGTTTTCTTTTTGGTAAATTCTTGTGGTTAAGACTTTAACTCTTGTTCCAAATGACATTCCCAGAGCCTACAGACTCTTTGAATGTGGGTTTGTCAAGGCATTAAGGGCATGAGCCTGCTTTGGGAAGGACCCACTAACATTCCTATTTGGTGCACTAGTTAACTCCTTTCCCCTAACATTTTTGCAATAAATTTTATTTTGTTCATTACCATCTTGACATCCATTTCCTCGATGCTATAGTTGTCCTTTTTTATCTATCTTTCTTACTCCTTTCCTTTCTCCATTCTAATGCTAC
>MNCI01036109.1:136639-170403 GCA_015680685.1 Gnetum montanum
TTTAAATAATTGTTACCCCTTGGATTCATTCCAAGGATCTTAAATACTATTCACTAAGTCCTAGATAGTGCATGCATCAAACTATAAGTCCTTGGCAATGGCACCAACGATGAGCAGCGAGTAGACCCTACACCCAACCATATGAATCACTAAGCATTTACATGTGATCTAGTTGAATTCTATGGACTTATAGCCTTCTAAGTACACTAGTCTCTAGGAAGTGAAACTAACCATTGCAATTGTTGTCTTCCCAATTATACTTGTGAAATGCAAAGGTATGGTTAAGTGCAATTGAGGCATATGATTTTTAACATTTTTTATGTTTTATGTTCTAAGTCACCTAAGAATAAAAAATGATGAATAAAGCAAGCTAATTGCTAATTTAATCTAGCTAGCTAACATTTAGCTAATCCTAACATAAGCATCTATTCCCACTTGTCGTACACATCCTGAAAACAGTTAATGCCACTGGGTTACCAAATTTTAAGCATTACTGGGATTACCAAGCATCAAGTGTATGCTCAAAGTGGTCGTACTTATGTGCTTAACCAATTTCTATTTAATTTAGCTTAGTCTAGCTTAATTTAGCTTAATTAATTACTTAATTACTTAAAAATTAAAGAAAATTACTTAAAATATTAAATGCATAAAAGAATTAATTAATCTATTTCAAAGTGCTACAAGGTTTATCAAAAAGCTCATCTTTATTGCCACACACATTGTCGTGCTCAAGTATAATAGTGCTTGATAAAAAATCCATACACTCTTTGACTCCTAATATGGGCACTTAGAAAAATGTTCTAACTTCTAAATGACAAAATTCAACTTATGCCATAAATGCTGCTAGTGAGTGCATATTTATAGGCAAAATAGGAAATGCTATTGACAGGTATGCATCAATGAGTCAAAACCTATGTCAATAGGATCCCATAACCAGGGTCATATAGATGGCATCCCGTCGATGCAGCCAACCAAATGACTCATCAATATGTATGATGTTTCATATTCTAAATCTATTCTAGTATAGTTAAAAAACCAAAGTGATTCAATCATGGTTCTCTACATGATTGCATTTATGAGAGGATTCTTATCTTTGCTAGTTAACTTTAAACTATATGGTAAAAGACTATTGACTATCTTCTCATTATTTATATTAAATTTTTCAATGGAGTTTGCATATTTGGTTTGATGAATTTTCATTACCTCCCAATCTTGGTTCACTTTAATTCCTATGAAGTATTTGATTTTGTCACGATCATTCATTTCAAATTCAGTTTTTATGTCATTCTTGAAATCTTCTTCTATCCTATTATTAGGGGTAATAAAGATAATGTTATCTACATATAGTGATATGATGATGAATTCATTTTCTTCCTTCTTGAAATATAGTATTGGTTCAAACATGTAATTTTGATAATTCTTTCTAGTGAGATAGCTATTATTTCTTTAGAACCAAGCCTTGGTCGCTTACTTTAGGCTAGATAGGGCTTTGTTAAATTTGCACACTTTGCTATCTTTTCCTTTGATAACATAACCTTTGGACTATTAGGTGTATACTTCTTCTTTGATGTATCCATTTAGAAATTCTAAGTTGACATCCCTTTATTGAACCTTTAGACCTTTATGTGCTACTATGGAGAGAATGAGCTTGATGGATTCAAATCTAGTCACCAAGGCAAGAATTTCTTCATAATTAATGGGTTTATTTTGTTTAAATCCTCTTATAACAAGTCTTGCTTTATGTCTTGTGACTTCTCCTTTCCCATTGTTCTTTGCTTTATACAACCACTTGCAATTAATAATCTTCTTATCTTTTGATTTGTCCACTAATTCTCATGTGTTATTTCTTAGAATGGCATTGTACTATTTATCCATGGCTTCTTTACATACTTTTAATTTCATGACTTCATTGACATTGGTTGGTTCACTTGAGACTACTAAATATGCCATATTTATAATATTGTGAGATTATTTAGTTCTTTTTCAAAATTTCTATATATATTTTGAGTGCAGATGGTCTCTTTAAACCCATGGTATTGAACTTTGATATGTGTCTAATTTCTCTCGCTATTTAAAAAAATCATGAGTACCAAACATTATCTCATCAAATATAACATCTCTTGAAACATGTAATTTCTAATTTATTGGATCATAGCACCTATATCCACTAATGTGAGAATCATAACTAAGAAAGATGCATTTCTTTTCTCTATCTTCAAGCTTGTCAATGACTATTTTGGGGTCTTTGCCTAGTAATGACACCCAATTATTCTTATATGACTCAAGTGAGGAATCTTTTTGTATAGAACTTCATATGGAGATCTTTCTTCATTACTTTTGGTGATGATTCAATTAAAAATGTGATAAGTAGTTCTAATGGTTGTACTTGAATATTGGTTAGGTAATGATGTAAGTTTTAGTAAGCATCTTGTCATGTCTTGTATTGTTCAATTTTTTCTTTCAATTACTCCATCTAATTGTAGATTATATCCACATGTGGTATGATGAAAGATATTATTTTCTTTACAAAAAATTTTAAATTCTTTCTTTATGAATTCACCTTCTTTATCTAATCTGATGGCCTTAATCTTGAAATTCATGGAGTTTTCAATTAGTTTGTGGAAAGTTTAAAAATATTTGATGGCTTCATCCTTTTGCTTCAGATTTTAAGTTTATCTAAGTAGTCATCTACTATGACCATAAAATAATTTGTCCCTCCTATTGAAATAGTGGATATTGTCCCAACAAGATTCATCTATAGAAGATCAAATAGTTTTCTCTTCTTTATCATGTGAGAATTGTAAGGAGAATTGGTTTTCTTTTTTTGTATGTGAGTCTTATATTTATCTTGAAGAATATTGAAAATTTTTATTCCTATAGCTTTTTCTTATTTGATCACTTTTTCAATTTTGTGATAGGATGTGTGATAAATCCTTCCATGCCAAAGTCTAGACTTGCTGAAATCCTCATTATCCTTTTCCTTAACTTTATCTTTGTTTGACATTTGATTAGTTTTTGTTGTAAGTACATACTTTTGTTGAGTAGTATGATTGCTTATGATGTCTCCTTTTTTATTGAGATAGTCACATTCAAGGCAATATATTCTATTATTCAAGGCTTTGATTTTCATGGTTTCTTCACCATGGGATTTATTGATAATGTAGAAATTGCTCTTGAAAGTAATAATATTTCCTCCATTAGAGACTTTTTCGATAGAGATGAGAGATTTGAAAACCTTAGGAACATTAAACACATTAGAAATCATGATTTTTTATCCATTATTTAATTTAAATACATAATCTCTTATTCCTTCTATGACTAAGTATTTTTCTTCTAAAATTTTAATGTTGTTAATAATATTATTTGTTTGGTAATTTAGAAGAAAATTTTTGGAGGGAGTCATATGATTGAAACACCCACTATCTATGGTCCAAGAATATTTCTTTATTTCTTTCATTGAATTNTTTGATAATTGAATCTTCCTCTCCCTTTAAATCTTCATTACCTACCTCTTTCTCTTTAAGTTAGTTATGTAGGCTTGATCATCTTCAATAGATTGTTTATTATTCTTCATAATTTGCAAAGTTCTCACTTGAGTAAGTAATTCACTGATACTAAACATGTTGAAGTTATTTGAAAGAGTAATGTTTTCCATCATGTTTTCAAATCATGGATCTTCGTCACAAGCTTGAATAACTTTCTAAACTTTTTCCTTGTTGGAATATCCACATACATATTCATCTATTTTTTGTAAGTTATCATACATTCTAATAAAGAAGTCTTCAATACTTTCATTTCTTCTAATTTCTATGGTATCAAATTTTTGTTTGTAGATTAGTTGTTGCAATTATTGATCTTCCAAGCTTTCCTTGTATTCTAATTGGATATTATCCCATGATTTTTTGGCAATAGTATGAATACTATACCTATTAGAGATAACTTGTAAGATACTAGTCAATAGCATCATGAGAGCCAAATTGTTCTTCTTCTTCTATGTTTCATATTCTTTGATTTGTAATTTGGTGAACTCTTCAAAATCATGAATGAATTCAAAACCTATTTTAACTATTTCCTAATAGTCATTATGTTCAAGGAGATATTTTATCATCCTTTTTCATAAACTAAAATATTGAGAGCCATTGAAGATGATGGAACATCTAGCTATATCTTTTGTACTCATTTTTGTAGATAAACCTAGTGCTCTAATACTAAGTGAAGAAATTTCATGCAATGAAAGAATTACTTACTTATTTTGATTTCACAATAAATAAGTCAATAAAAATTATATTTTTGGAAATCTTAGGAATTTATCTACAATTTGAAAATAAGAAATACAATAAAAAATATTCAAAATTTGAGGTTATGTTATGTTATTTCCAACCTATCAAAAATCACAGTAGTGCAGTTTTAAAATATAATAACTTAAATTTTGTTGTGTTTTTTATACTAAGATTTTAGTTAAACCTTTCTACAAATATTATTTTTCAAATAAATTTATAATCACATCAAATCATTGTGATGAGGAAGAAATGATCTAATCATTGGCTATCATTCATTCTAGTAAAGTTTTTGGACTAGAAAATATACCAAATCTTAGAAAAAATATATCCCAAACTGCAATAGATATTGTGATGAAATTTTAAATCAATGTAGCCACCTATTCTATCTTTTAAATAAATCTAGAATCACTAAAAAATACTTGGAAATAACTAAGATATGATCAAAAGAGTGAATTCTCATAATTTTGACTATTCAACTTCCAAAACTAAGTAAATAATAATGAATGATGTTAATAAATTGATGAATTTTTAAAAGATAGATAAATTGATGATAAAATAGTGAAATTCTTGCTGAAATTACATTAATGATGCAGTTTCTTGTCTACATATACATGATAGATTGATTACTTAGAATCAAGCTTCTATCCTCTATAGTTTGAATAGAAAGAGGAAAAGAATTTTAAAAAATTAATTTCTAATATCAAAAACTTATTTAAAGTTAACAATAGTTTGCATTAGGTTTTTCTAGATATTTTTTCGAAGAACAGTAGATCTATTTATCCATTTAACTCAAAATATGCTTATGATATTATTATGAAGAATAATTTTATTCATAAAAAATTAAATAAGATCTAGAAAATGCAATTATCATTGCACTTTCAAATGACGAAAATGAAAGATATTTGGAGAGCTTCTACATTTTCTAAAATTCATATTTTTTTATGGTGTCTTATTTATCAAGGTCTTTCTATCAACACTTGAAGCAGGTTCACTCCAAAAATAAATCACTTCAAATACTAAATCTAGATATTATGCCAAGGTAAAACTTTTTTCTAGAAAACAAGAAAACTAGCTATCTTCAATTAATTTGTTAGAAGATTACAACAAGGTTCTCTAAACCCACAACATCCAAAACCTTTCATACTCAAATGATATTGCAGAGCATGAGGTTCTACAATCACACAATGGCTATTCTTAATGTAAGACATAACCAATAGAGAATATCTTTCACAACTTGGAATTGATATCTTTAACTCACAAGTAAGACACAAGAGAATAGAACACATAGACCAACACACCACAAGTTGATCTTGGAGCTGCAATCACCAATGACACTCATCCAATGTGCTTTCTCACCTTCTCTTGCTAATCTCTTTATAATTAGCAACTCTCTCTCTTAGTCATGGTACCAACAATGGTGAATTACATCAATATTTATAGATAACAAGGAGATAAGAAACCTAGAAATCTTTCCTCAACATAACTTAAGGTTCTTCAGATGTTTCCCAAGCCTTCTTACCTTCTCCTCAACTATTTTCATTCTTTTCCATCTTTTTAAAGCTATTTCTCAAAATGGGACAGGTATTTTTGGAAGTTTCCCTAGCCATATGGGTCATGTCTGACCTTTTAAAGACATCTTCTTTGTCAAACCAACTCTTGAGGAAGATATCTTATGTCTTTGGGAGATGTCTACTTTTTGGGCAAGATGTCTTCTTCTAGGTAAGATGTCTTACTTGAAACATATCCTCTATTGGGAAGACATCTTTCTTAAAACATATCCTCTAATGGCAAGATGTCTCCTTTGAACACAAGATGTCTCCTACCAGACCAAGACATCTTCCAACAAGACTCAACTCCTAGCCAAGACATCTCCCTCACCTCCAAGACATATCTCCAAAGCTTGAAACCTACAAAACACACATATTGGGAAGAATAAAGGAAATTGAAAGAGATGTCCCTACACCAGCTCTCCCACCCTTTAAAAAATGAACTCAAGTAAACAAAGAAGTAGGGGTTGAAATGATCCCCCACTCTTAAGGTTTGGTCTCATGGATCCATTTAGCATCATCAACAAATCAGTCCTCCAATGGACCAAGTACTTATGCCTCTTTACTTCTCGAATGCTTGAAGCATTACTCTTCTTAAGTATAATTGTCTTTCTCTTTCTTGAAGGTTTGGACTACTTAATAGCCCCCTTCAACCTATTGACATTGTCCTGTATGATCTTCTCATTAGTAGGTCCATTGTAGTGCATAAGATTTACAATGTTAAACACAAAATACATACCAACATTATTTGGTAAATCAATCTCAAAAGCATTATCATTAATCTAAACCTTGATTTTGAAAGGCCTCATCTTCTTGGCTTTTAACTTAGAGAAGTTAATGTCTCTCAACTGCTTCTTCTTCAAGTGCATCCAAACCAAATCACCAAAAATAAAATTTGATTTTCGTTTACTTTCATTACTCTTGAGGACTCTCTCTTTAGCCTTTTTCTCCAAATTTTATTTTAGTTATGCATAGATATCCCTCATCTCTTACACAAAATTAGCACTAAGTCGAGTTTAATCGTCAAAACTCATCTTCTTCTTAGTATTTTGAAGTCTCTCACTCATCCTTCCTCCATCATCAAAATCATAATGTATATTTCCTTCATGTTATCCATCCATTTAATAGCTAAGATAATTAATTTCATCACTATTAATGCCCACATCCATATCAATAATGAACTTCTCATTATGGCTACTTCTATAGTCATTATTATCAAATAAAAAATCAAAGATATTCCCATTATTAATCTTTCTCTTACCAAAAATGGCCTTAAAAGTTACATTCCTTCCATCATTCACAACATAACTCATAATTTAATCACAATTACCACAATGATCATGATGCTCATCATCAAAATGGAACAAACCACTACTAAGCTGAAGTGAAAAACTAGAATTCAACACACTAGTTTCCACATAAGAGACATTCCTACCATTTACAAGGTAAATTTCACACTTACTGACCTTTTTATGGCTTCTTCCATCCATCTTTGGTTTAGCTTGATCTTCAACATATGGTTATCCAATGTCTTCAAAGCTTAAAGCTTTAAGATTCCACATAGGAGTCTTTAACTCCAATGGTTTCTCCTCTTCAAAGGAATCATCAATGGCTTCTACAACCCACTGTGAAGGTACCAACTTAAAAGGTAAATTCTCCTCCATGGCTTGAACATTAGATTCATCACCAAAGCAATCACTCTTTCACACACCTTGGCTAGAAGACTTACCTATCTCCCATGAGATAGCCTCAACTTGACAAAGAACCTTCTTTCCCTTGTCATAAGGTATAGAAACAATTTTACAAAGAACAAGTATCATACCCACTAGTGATGCCCTTGATCCTTCTTGAAGAGGTCCCTTGATCTTTACCACTTCTGGCCTTGATCTTTCACCTCCCCTAAGTTATGCGGTAGGAAGTCTTCTTGAAGCAATATACACCATCTTGTACCATGAAGATCTCTTGGTCCCTTCAATGAAGTTCTTGGTTCATTCTTTTAAAACCTTTAAATATTGATCACTCCCTTTCTTAATAATAAATTCTTAAGAACTTCTTTTCCATTGATCTCTACTTCATGAAACCTTTTATCTTTCTCCTTAAGCACCTTTGGAAATTTCTTCTTCAAGCCTAGCACACCTATAGGAAGTATAACTTATATATTATCATGGTTATTAACAACTATTATTACAACCACAAAACCAAAACCCATTTCATCATGTTTCTTAATATATTCCCTCTCTCCTAGAAGGATTAAGGAAGCATTAAGTAAGCTTTGTTGTCTCACTTGTTTAGTTGTCATAGGAATCAACTCATGGATTCCATCAAGTATAGCTACACTCCACACATTTATTGCTCCTTTAAACTAAGCACCATTGTTAAAATTCCAAGGTCTACTAAGAATTACATCAACATAATATATCAAAATCACATCACATTTTACTACATCATGAAAACCTTCAGTTTTAAATCTCAAAATACATTGTTCCCTCACCTCTTGAGAAAAATCTCTAGACAACTAATACACTTTATAGAGTCTTAGATAAGGATTAGTCACTAATCCCAATCTAGCAACTACCCTAGAAGAACTAACATTTTCTTGGGATTCTTCATCAAAACATGAATCCATTCCTAACTAAGCAAACATCTAGCCCCAATATGAAACAACCATTTTCTATTAGGATGATCTCCTCTATTCACATTGCCCATGAATGCACAAGAATTTAATTTAGAAACATCCTCAATGTTTGAAGCATTAGGGTTACCTTTCAAAAGACCTTGGCCTGATGTTTCTTCCACTTTCATGGTTTGTAGATCCTTTCCCTTGGCTACCTTGTGAAGTGAACATTCCCATTTCTTGTGTTTCCATTCTCCATATTTGAAGCACTAAACATTTAATGAGTTACTACCTTGACCCTTGCCTTCTTTGCCTTGGTCCTTCTTGGCTTTTCCCTTCTTATCACCTCTTTTAGTGCTCTTAACATGGCTATCATCCTTGTCTTTAGATTTGGGCTTGGATTCATTATTAGATCTAGATCTCTTCTCCTTTATCTTGGAAGTTTGTCTACTCCTATTTCTAAATCCATCTAATTTCTTCTCAACCCTAAGTGCTAAATCATAAGCCTCATCAAGTTTTTGTGGCTCATAAAAAGATAACTCCTACTGGTACATCATTTTGATACCTCCTAAAAAGATTGAAGCTTATTCATATTATTTTCAATTTACCTTATCTAGATGAAATAGATCACAAAATTCAATATAGAATTCTTTAACATCCTTGTCACCTTGTCTTAGAAATTTCAACTTCATAATGGTTTCTTGCCTCTAATAAAACTATTCAAATTTTTTTCAACCTATATTTCATCAAATTCCAATCTCTAATGGGTTGACCGTTTAATCTTTCATAATCCTAAGACTCATTTTCCCACTAAGTAGAAGCCATACCTTCTAATCTGGATTTAGCAATAGGTACCCTCGAGTTATTTGGTACATCTTCCAACTGAAAATCCTTTTCAAGTACCTTCAGCTAACTCACAAAAGCATTGGGACCATCTATACCATTAAAATTTTTCAACTCTATGTACAGAAGCTTAGCAACATTTCTAAATTCTCTAACAAGCTTTGCCTCATCTACCTCATCAAGCTTTCCTAGAGAAGAACTATCTAACATCATTGAAGCCCTAGGATGTTTCATTTAAGGAATATGATTTCTTCTTATTGGAATCCTTGAATGATGGATTCCTACACTCCTATAGCTAGATTGTCCTTCCTTTGCATTTGCTCTATCTCCACCTCATTGTGAAACTTCTTCATTTGAATGTGCATGCTCTTCATCTCCGCATGTTTGGATATGGCTAGGACTAGAATTCCTATCTACCTTTGCATTGATTTCATCTACCAAGCAACCATCATTTAAAAGGTAGACTTCATGCTCTTCGTGTCTTGATTCAATTTAAGACTTGCACCTATTTCTTCTTAGATGCTAACTAAAAATGACAAAATTCTCAACCAATTTCCAAGAAATAATTAACATAAAACTCTGATACCAATAATGCTAAAGTAGCTTCACGCCACAAATAAATGACCTTTAAATTCTAAATCCAAATATTATGCTAAGACAAAACTTTTTGCTAGAAAATAAGAAAACTAGCTATCTTCAATTAATTTATTAGAAGATTACAACAAGTTTATCTAAACCCACAATATCCAAAACCTTTCACACTCAAACGATATTGTAGAGCATGAGACTCTACAACCACACAATGGCTATTCTTAATGTAAGACATAACCAATAGAGAATCTCTTTCACAACCTGGAACTAAGATCTTGACTCACAAGGCACAAGAGAATAGAATGCATAGACCAACACACTACAAGTTGATCTTGGAGTTATAATCAGCAATTGCACTCATCTAATGTGCTTGCTCTCCCTCTCTTGCTAAGCTCTCTACACTCAAGAGCTCTCTCTCTTACTCATGGTACCAATAATGATGAATTATGTCAATATTTGTGGATAACATGGAGACAAGAAACATAAAAATCTTTCCTCAACTAAACTTGAGATTCCTCAAATGTTTCCTAAGTCTTCTTACCTATGCCCTAGCTATTTTCATTTTTTTCCATCTTGTTTCTGTTGTTTCCTAAATTGGGATGTGTATTTTTAGAAGTTTTCCTGACCATATGAATCATCTCTAACCTTTCCAAGGTATCTTCTATGTCAACCCATCCCTTGGGAAAGATGCCTTTTGTATTTGGGAGATGTCTCTTTCTTAGGAAAGATGTCTCCTATTGGTTAAGATGTCTTGTCCAAGACATCTCCTTTGTTGGGAAGACATCTTTCCCTCCCTCCCCACCACCACCCCACCACACCTCCCGATGTCTCCTCTACTAGCAAGATGTCTCCTCCAAATTCAAGATGCCTCATACTAGATCAAGATGTCTTCTAAGAAGACTCAACTCCTAGCCAAGATATCTCCCTAATCTCTAAGATGTCTCTCCAGAGCCTAAAACTTGTAAAACATACATATAGGAAAGAATGAAAGGGATCGCAAGAGGTGTACTTATACCAATACTCATCTTAGAAATATGAAAAATGTTTCACCTCAATGTCCTCTTTGTAGAAGTGAAGACTTATTTTCTCATGTTTTATTGAGTGTCATATTCCTCAACATGCTTGGAAATTAACATCCAAAATTAGTAATAACTTTCAACCAAGTATTAATGAAGTTATTCTTAGTGATCAACCTACTTTTTCCAATTAATGTCTTTGCATTTGAAATTATATTTGACCACTTGTTCTTTACTCTATTTGGAAGCTTCAGTATATGTTATTTTCCAATAGCAAGAGCATAACTATGATCTTTCTTTAGGAGTTAAATACTAGATTCTCAAAGAGGTTGCTTTTCAGCTACAACTTCAGCAAAAAGAAAAAAAAACTCTTAGTGAAAGCTAAATAATTAATTTATTTCTTATAGTATTATTAATTTTTATTTTGGAATCCCAAAGATGGGAAGCTTTCAAATTTTGTTACTATTTTTTCTTTGTATCTAATTGATGTATTCTTTTATCTTTAAAAAGATCCATTTTCTTCTCTTTATAAGAAACCCTTTAGTAAGAAGTGAAAATACATGAGTGTGCCTCTAAATAAAGGCAAGGTCTAATCCTTTTCCTACCCTAGAGAGGAGGTTTTTCAGGATTGGTTGTAAGGATAAAAACCTAAGAAGGCATCCACAAAACCATTAGGCTTTTACTTTAGATTCTCTCTTTAATGATCTAATGTACTTTGAATTTTTTAAATATTATTATTCATTTTTTTGGGATTCGACACCACCTTTTCTCTTTTTTAGAAAATTCATCAACCACATTGTACTAATTTATTATTTAGATCATAAAAATTTATTTTTTATTTGGATGTTGGTTAAGTGGTTACTGTTCAAAAATTATTTAATATTGTTTCATGTGAATCAAAGTAACAAACTTTAATGGTTTTTCATTTAATTAAAAAAGTAGATTAATCAAAGAAAAATAATGATTAATTTTTTAAGAAACAAAAAGGAAAAAAGAAAAACAAGGTAGAGAAACTTAGTAATATAATAAAATAAATTAAATGAAAACTGAGTAATGAAACTGAAATTGAAACAAAAATGAAAAGTAAAACAAAAACTAAAATTTGATTAACAAATGTTGCTACATTACAAATGTGACTCTCATAAAATTTTAAAATGCAAAGTGACTTAAATAGCATGATAAAAGATATCATGTTAGTGGTGTAATAATGAACAATACTCTTAATAATATAATAACCATAATATAAAGCTAGATCAAAACCCAAATAATTCAAAGTTTGAGGATCACAAGACACATGGGCCAAATGGCTGGAACTTTAAATGCATCAAAGCCTCTTAAGATGTCATTGGATGGGATTTTGAGGATCTTTTTCAAAAAAGATTCAAGTATGATACTTTTCCCAAAGCCTAAAATAATACCTTCATTGTCTTATTATCCAAGAAGAAGAAGGTGCAATCCCTAGGGAATTCCAAGCTTATCAGTCTTTGCAATAGTTTTTATAAATTTTTTTCCAAGCCTTTGATGAATTTTCTGAAGCCCTTACTACCCAATATTATAGAGGCAAAGTAATTAAGATTCATCCCTCGAATAAACATTATTGATAGTGTCATTGCAGCAAATGAGGCTTTGCATTGGGATTACATTTAGAAATAGAAGATTTTTTTTTTCAAACTTAATTTATTAAAAGTATATGATAAGGTGGACTGGGATGTCTTACTTTTCATCCTAAAGGAGTTGGGATTTTGTAGAGAGTTCTAAGAGATGATCAAGTTCATGCTTTCTATAATTAGATTTCAAGTTTCCTTGAATGGACAGATATCTTAGCAATTTGCCCAGGGTAGGGCATTCAGGAAGGTGATCCTTTGTCACCTATCTCTTTGTTATTATTGTCAATAACCTTTGCAAATGATTAGAAAGTTGAATGTCACTTCTCCATTTTCTTAGAGCCTTCGTACTCTTTAGTATATAGATGACATCATGATTTTTTTTCTAGCATCTATCCATGAGGATAATAAGGTGATGCAAGCATTGGATGGATTTTATCAATCAATAGGGCTTGAAGTTAACTAGAACAAGATAGAGCTTTTTCATATGTGGTGCCCAAAAGAAAGATTTGAGCATATTAAACATATTTTTGGGTGTACTGTTGGCTCACTCCTAGTTATCTAATTGGGGAAGCCTCTATTCTATGAACAAAAATTAGCTAACAAATGGAAGGGAGTGTTGGGAAAGATGCAAAAGAAGTTAGCCTCTTAGATAAGCATGTTTTTTTCTTTTGTAGGTAAGGTGATTCTAGCTAAATCTATTATTTGAAGCATTCTCATTTATAGTGCAATAGTTTTCAATCCCCTAGCTCAATTTATATCATAAGTTAATCAAATTATGATGAATTTTCTTTAGTCTAGTGTGGAGAAGTATCGTTGCTTTCATTTGATTACTTAGAATAAGGTGGTTATCCTAGTTCATGCAAGTGGGTGTGGGCTTCAAGGTTTTGGAAGGTAAGCTTGTATTCTCTCTACTAAGCTAGCTTGGGAGGTTTGGTCATAGCTGGACAAGCCTTAGGCCAATTGTTTTTGGATGTGATATCCTAATTTGTGGACTTTCCTAGACAAAGCCTCAAAGATATGGAAAACCATTAGGAGAGGATGGACTTTCCTTTAGTCACTAGGAATTTGGTGAAGTAGATATTTTGATGGAAGGTCTTTTAAAAGGACAAGCTCATCATAAAATGATTGGAAAAGTTTTTTCTAGAGTAATCATCCTATTGCACCAAGGTTTAAGGGCACAAGTAAAGGATTGGTTCAGTAGGGGGTAGTGAAGAATTTCATCAATCTTTCATGATGATAATAGACATAGGCAATTCACCAAAATTTTTATCAAATTTAAAAGATACCTTGCATTTTGCTTCTACAAACCACAAATAGTGGATCTCATGTCTTTGTAGACAACCCTTTGCTAAAGTGAGGGGATGGGACCTTATTTGGAGGTTGCATTGTTGACCAAAGGTGAGGTTTGTTGCTTAGCTATTAGCTCATCATATAGTGCTCACTTAGGAAAAACTCTACTGATAGGGTTTTTTCATGGCCACCCAGTGTATTCTTTGCTATAATGAGATTGAAAATGTAACATACCTTTTTCAAGTAATGTCTATTTACAAAAGTTGTAGGCTAATTCGTGCACATGAGGACTGGGATTTTGTGGGATTATTGTTGGATAATGATTACAGAAGGGTCCATTATTCAAAGCCACTTGCAAGAGATTTCATTAAAGGTAGAGGTTACCTAGGAGATTTGGCTAGAGTAAAATGCTTGCACATTTTGTGTTAAATGTCTAAACTCTCCTTACAAATACATCTCAAAACTAACTTTCACTTGTAGCAAAACATCCATGAATGCATGACGATAACGTTTGATACTCATGACTTCTTGTGAGATGAGCCAATGTGGTATCCTTAAACTATATGTTTTTTCTACTTTTCTGAATATGCATACCCTCTATTTTAAATGAACTTTATGATGTTGCCCATGATCATTTTTTGGTTTTTGGTTTTGATGCTCTATAGGAATACTTGGACCTTTTTGATTGGTCTTAATATTTATTTACTAAGTTGGAGAATATTGTACCCTCCATAATGATACTATTGTTGTAATTGCTAATTTAGGGGTTTACCTCTCTCATTATATACATGGTTATACTTTTCCTCAAAAAAAGAAAAGAAAACTAAAGTAAAAATTAGAATCCAAGGATCGAAGTGATATAGAAAATAATGAACATTCTACAACTAACTTGACTTTACCATCTTTAACTATATAGACTTTACCATTGCTTTACTTACACTAAAAGATCTTATATATGAAAATAATTTGCACTTCTTAGAATCCAAAAGTGATTTCAAATTTGGGAATAAATTTTTTTAAAAATCACTAGACATCAAAAAATTCAAGCAAGAAATAATATATGCTCAAATACAAAGTTTTAAAGAAATTTTAAAAATAAAATATAGAAAGAAATTTTATAGAAAAATAATGCATCTATGTTATTATTGAGCTAGATTTACATAGATGCCAAAGATGTACAAGACTCCAACATTAACTTTTGATTTTTTTTTTCATTTTGAGGAAACTAATAGAAATTAGTCCATTACATCATAAGTGTATACAAAATATATATAAATAATAGTAGAATTTTACCCTTTTAGTTTTGCTTAGTTTGTAGGTTGTTCATTACTTTCTTAGCCTTTATTCTATCACTTTCACTTTCTTAATAAGATTTTCTACTTGTTCTTCCTTTATTAACAAAATACTATGCAAAATGCTAAAGCTTAAAATAACTTAGAATATTAACTTGCTCTCTGAGTCTTGCCTATGGTATTTTAACCTCTTTGCATTTTTGCTTCCTTGCTATTAATCCTAAATGTCTAAACCTTGGTTATTACACACTCTCTTATTAAAAAGTATCTCAAAAATAAAGTTTCTTAGAATAAGCAAATAAAGTTTCTTAGAATAAGCAAACATTAAAAGATATGGACATGTGTAACAAAGTATTCTTAGGGTTTGGATAGGTGTTAAAAACAAGTGTAAGAAAGTATTCACAAGGCTTTGAAAGGAAAGCCACTACACATTGAATATAGAACCATTGTGTACAATGTTTAAAATTTTTTACATTATTTACAAACCTTAAAATGTATATATATAATATATTATTTTTATTGGTATTTGAATATGTTTTGGGTGTCTTACCCTAAAATATATATATATTAAAAATAAAAATTCAAAGTACAAAAGTAGAGAGGTACAACAAAGATAAGAAACTCCAAATCAATAAAAAGGAAAAGCTTAACAATTTTGGGATGCCTTTTCAAGATTTCATCCTTAGGTCCAATTCTAAAATATATCCCCTTTAAGATAGGAAAGTAGACATTCATTGAAAAGATTAACACATATATAGATTTTGAAATTGTATATTATAGTTTGGAATTTTTTCAAAATATACAATATATTCAGGATATTTTAACTAATAATAATTTATTTGTTTGTAGAGATTGTTCAAGATATGGAAACAATATTTTTGATAATGTTAATTTTATTAATAGGGTAGAGGCCTCCTCCCTTCTACCCAATGTTAATCTTTTCATGGAATGTCTAATTTCCTATCTTAAAGGGGATATTTTTTAGAATTGGACCTAAGGATGAAATCTTGAAATCTTTCAAAGGATTGATTATTCTAATACCTATCATCTCACAATGATGGAGAAATTGCAGATCTTCCACCTCATTCATTTCCAACTCTAATCTCAAGCATCAAAGTTCAATATGGATATTCAAGCAACACTCTTCCACAGAAATCTTTGCATTGATGCATCCCTTCTCAAATTTGATCGGGGTCATCAAATGAGAGTCTCTCTGTCTCTTTTATTGAGCACTTTCTACCTCATCTACATTTTTGCCACTCTCCCTTGTGACGGGCTAGTTGGTCTTGGCGGATGGTAATTCCCCAGAGTAGGTTTTCCCTTTTCACAAGTATGAAGACGTTTCTAGAGTCTCATCCCTAGTTTTCTTAGTTTTCCATTTTATTATTCCCGTAACTTCTTGTAGTCTATGATACCTCATTAATATTAATAAAACTTCTTTTCAGGTCCGACACCAGTCCATATACCTGTCAAATTTCACCACTGATTACACGTCTGCTATCATGAACATGGTCATCAAGTGGCCTCAGAATCTCCGTTGCTTTTTTGGCCGGTGGCTGTTCACCGGGACGAAACTAAATGCAATCCATATGGCATTCAAGGACATGTAAGAAACAAATATTATCTCTAGCAATCTACCGACCAAAACAGCCATTCTTTCGCTTACATCCCTCATAATAGCAATCAAATCGTATACGTTTTCGGTTCCGTAGTTTAGTTACGGGTACTTGCCAAGCGACCCTCTGATTTGATTGACCATTTGCATCTGCCAATTGGTCCAAAAAAGATATACTGCTAATCTACTTTATACTTTGTCCAACTGGCACGTGATTCTGACTTGCTCTACACAGCCTCCGCAGCGTGTAATTCCACAATCCAGTGTCTGTTTTAAGCACAAATTCCAGGAGTAGCAACAGAGAACAGACCCAAAAGTCGACAGCGTCGAAATCATGAACATTGGCTGGATTATTGGATTTGCGTTTTGAGCAATAGGTCGGCTTAGATGGGTTCTCATGTGGGTTTTGGGTTGCAGCACAGTCCGCCATTGCTGCTCCGCCATGAAGGTTTTGCCCCTCTGTGCAGACCTAGAGCACGCAGGGAGGGTATTCTCTTTGTCAAAGCAGCTCTGCGCAGAAATGGCAAGCCGCAGCAACAGCAGCAGCAGCATCAGGTTTCTTTTGCAGAAAGAAGGGGCATTCTCACATTTCTGGCGTTTTCTGCTATCCCAATGTTTTCATTGTCTGCCCGTGCTGATGCATCCTCTGGTGAGTTTGTTTGATTTTGAAATGGCTAGATTTGTGGTGTTGCTAATTGCAATGTTGTAGTTCGTCCAAGTCTATAGGGCAACATGGATGAGTTCTGGTAGAGGGCTCTGTCTTAATAGAGAGCTTTTCAAGGATCTTTGAGATAAGGGATTCCTGTTATTGGTGAGTTTATTTAATTTTGAAATGGCTACATTTGTGGTATTGGTAGTAGCAGTGTTGTGGTTCATCCAAGTCCTATAGGGAAATCGGACTCAGTTCTGGCAGAGGGTTCTGTCTCAGCACAGAGCATTTTTAAAGGATCTTTGAGATAACGGATGTATGTTATAGGCATTTAAACGCTTGTTGGGTGAAATTAGAAATGGGTTTTGCCTGGAAAGAAACTTTTGTCCGGTTTCAATTCTGATATTTGAACCATCTGACGGGAAGGCACATACTTATTCCTAAAATGATTGTTTTTCAATATGAGTAATCCATTGCAATCCTTTATACTAGATGATAGAATTCATTGTACAGTTCTGTACCTTTCTGAACAAAGAATTTGCGAGAACACTTTTCTGCCACTGTAAATAATTTTAGAACTGTTTTTATGTTTGTTGGATATTATTAATGATTCCCACCATTTTGTTAGCGTTCTTTCTGAAAAGTATTCGGGAAAGTTGAACAATAGTGGGTGGGGAGCATTTGCCACCAGTTATTACTGTAATAGAAGGGGTCGTTAACACCAGTGATAACAGCAACACAAATATATTCTTTTTAAGTCTTGAAGAAGCAATATATAGCCTACACAGTAACAGAACAAAAATTATTATTAAGTCAGCTAATCAAGCTAACTGAGGAAGCGAGAGAACCTACATCACTTATTTTTATACAGTATAGATGGAATGGCTGTCTCTCCAGCAAAAGAAGAAAAAACTCACTGTTTCACGGCACTGGAATGGTTGTGTGTGCAGCAAGAAGTAGAAATTGTTGTTTCACAGTACAAAAGTAACAACTATAAGGAGAAATAATACCTGTGTGATCGACAAAAAACACAGTTTAAAAAGTTCAACCAATCAAGTGTCTACGTCATAAGCTTCAATGTAATCCAGTCTTTCTTTACACCATACTTATTTGCCAAATTAGAGTTCAAATTACTTTAGTTTGCAGCAATTATGCAAAGCAAAGCTAAAAATAAGAGAAAAAAATTGGAAAGCAAACGTAGAAACAGAAGAAATTGTAGACAAGAATATGTTTTTCTGTATGTGGCTTTATTAAGAGAAAAATCTGGCTTTATCAACAAAAAACACAGGTAAAAAAGTTTGACCAATCAATTATTTACATCATAAGCTTCAATGTAATTCAATCTTTCTTTACACCATACTTATGTGCTGAATTAGAGATGAAATTACTTTAGTTTTTAGCAGTTCTGCAAAGCAAAGCTAAAAATAAGAAGAAAAAATTGGAAAACAAAGGTAGAAACAAGAAGAAATTGTTGACAACATTGTGTTTTTCTGTCTGTGGCTTTATTAAGAGAAAAATGTGTTCCTCCAGACAATGATTAAGAATTGCTTCTTCTTATATAGCATGCTTCTATGAAGCTTGCAGAGTTTCTAGCCAAGAGAATGGCTGGAGCTTCCAGCGGAGAGAATGGAAGGAGTTTCCATTGCTAAATGGCCAGAGAAAATGGCTTTTGCTCAATGGTGACAATCCTTTTAACATCGTGACTACATAATTTTTACTTTGGCACTGCATAAAATAATGACTGATTAGAACAGTCATGAATGATTATGAAGCCGGTTATTACCAGTGGCAAGTACCCCCACCTCCTATCGTTCAACCTTCCCAAATATTCAGAATAAAAGTTTGAGTCAAGTGCCCATAAATAGAAGCATAGATCGGGTTTGCTTATATTTTCAAGTTGAGTTGCAGAAAAATACTTATTATTTCCTCATGTTTACTTTGATAGCACATGTTTTTTCATAGGCTGTTTTCTTCATGATTTAAAATCTTTCTTCCTCCAAGTGGCTTATTGAAACTCCTTCCAACAGAGTAACTCGTGCTATCCATCAAGCATCAGTTAGATACACATGTATGTATATTCATGTCAATGACTTTTGGACATGCATCATTATCGTTATAGATGAGTGTCCATTTTATATCCTAGAGCAAACCTATGTTACATGTTTAATGTGAAGAAATCTAATTATATTTCAGCATTGTAGTCCCTCCTAAGCCAATAAGAGAAACGTGCTTTGGGACATTCAGAAATGTCCCGTGTCTACCATTGTTGTATATTCTATGAACTGTGAGGCTTATTTTCCCCTATGAACAGGTTAAAATTATTTTCATCAACAATAAAAATTTGAAGTTAGAGTAAATTGCATCTTTGATATGGATGTGTTATTTTCATGCCTACCCTGGAAACTCTTTCAAACTGCTAGCCATTACTACCTAAAGCCTTTTTTTTTTTGGGAAATGCACATGGTAATCATTAGCTCTTCTTCAGTGCAATAGTCACAATTATCAGTCATTATGATCAAATTTCCTCATTGCTGGCGATTATGGCAATGGTGATAGGTTAAGACCACAAATTTGTAATTTAAGATTGTGTATAAAGTGTGCAACAGTAAATTAACGGTGAAACAAAAGAACAATGACCAAAAAACTAACAAATAAGTCAAAGCAGTGATACAGTTATTTGGAATTCCTAATTGCAGCATTATATTAAAAACTTTGGTTTTTGGAGGGCCAAAATGATTGTCAATCTGAAGTGGAATTGTGAAGAAAAAGATGGGAAGTAGAGGGAAGGGCCTAAATTGGAGTATAGGCTAAATGAAGGATATGGAGTTAAAAGTAAAATCCTTTGGTTGCCAGGGCACTCTTGCAATTTTATTTTGTATGCTTAAGGCATCTGTTTCACAACAGAGGCCTTTGACAGGTAGCTTTGGGTACTTTCAATTTCCTTTCCTTTGCAAGTTGACAGTAGACATATTATTAGATTTACATATAGGTTGATTACTTGACATTCAGTTAATTTGATGTGCAGAAAGAAATGGAGGTCCATCACCCACATCTTCAGATCAGGAATCAGAAGTGTTTGATGTAGTTCAACAGCAAAATGAATACTCAAAGGTTATTCTTTAAGACAAACTTGTTTACATCTCAAAAATGATTACCCGGTATAATTACTATGACCAACGTATGTGCACATATACTTATTTCTGATATGTTAGCTTATGAAATTACAGCTTGATATAAAGAGGCCTACTAAAAATCCATTCCTTGGATTTCTAAATGTTATTGGAGTTCTTGCATCTGGTGTTCTTGGTGCTTTATACAAGTTGGCACTAGATGATAAGGTGTCTACTCAGTCCAAAGTTGAAAATGTAAGATCTTGTGCCTGTGGTTTCTTCGACTTCTTTTTTCTCATTTGTTTTATCTGAAGGCTGTTTGGTATTCATTTCCTTTGATGAGGAGTCCATTGCAGTGATTTAAGGCATTCGTTTGGTAATTGTTATTAATCATCTGACACATGGTATTTATGCAGATGCTGGTTGAGTTGAAAGAAAAAGAAAATGCAATGTTATCTATGAAAGAAACTTTGGAGAAAAGGATACAGACAGAGGAAGAGAATGCTAGACAGTTTAAGAAAGAAGCTCAGGAACAGAAATCAAAGCTTTTGAATGAGTTGGCAATTGCAAAGGGTACAGTTGAGGATTTACAAGAACAATTGCATAATCAGAAAATTGCAGTGAAGGATTTAGAAGAGGAGGTAGAAAGGCTCAGCCAAGAAAAAGGCCAGGCACAAGATTATGCCATGTCGCTTGAGGCAGATCTCAATGACGGAAAAAGCAGAATAAGTTCACTGGAAAAGAGTTTATTGTCAGCCATGAAAAGTGTTGAAGAAAAAGAAAGTGAGATTAATGGCTTGCAAATTTCTCTAGAAAGTAAGGAAAAGGAAGCTGCTGAATTTTCTTCAATGTTTGTGAATACAAGTAAATCTCTTGAACAAGCTGAGCTACAGATCAAATACCTACAACAAGATCTTGAGAAAACTAAGCATGATTTGAGTTCCAAAGAGGGCTCCCTAAAGAGTTTGAATGAGCAACTTGCTGCAGCCCTGGCGGACAGAAAGAATATCAATCAAAAAATGCTTATCCTGCATGAAGAACTGAACAAAGAAAAGCTAAAATTTGACAGGGAATTAATCTCTGCCAAGAATGTACTAAATACAAAGGAACAGGAAATCAAGCATATAAAAGGAAAGCTGGGTGTTGCTGAGGAAGACTCCAAGAGAAAAGATATGTCCATTTCTAATTTGCATGAACAAACTCTGTCACTGAAATCCTCATTGGAAGAAGAAAAATCTAATGTTAGAACTCTTAGAAATGAGCTGAAACATGCGACTGCAAACATGGATGCATCACAGAGAAAAGCTGATTCATTATCCAGGGAACTGACTGCCTTGAAGCAGGTTAAAGAACAGATTGAACTGGAAGTGTCGAGGTTAATCAAGGACAGGGATGAAATTCGGAGTTCTTTTGAGAGAAAATTGCATGAAGAAAAGCAGGCTTCAAAAACACTTTCTCTTGAATTAACTTCTGTGAAGAAAGCTTTGGATCAATCAAGGAATGACCTGTCCCATCTAGATAAGAAACTGAAAGAGTCTGCTGTTGCTTTTGAGAACTTAAGCAAGGAATTGTCTCACATTCGTGAGGTGCAAGAAAGCACTGATGCTGCGTTATATCAAGAAAAGAAGGCAGTTAAAGCTTTGACTAAAGAGGTGGAGGAAACTGAGAGACTTTTGAAAGAAGAAAAAGAAGCTAGAAAGATAGTGTTGATAGATTTTGAACAAGCCACAGAGAAAATGGAGGATATGAGGAGTTGCATTGCATCTTTGTCCAAAGAACTGGAAACTGCAAAGTTAAAGAAAAGTTCTTTTGAATCAGAAAAAGCGTCTCTCTACAAAACTTTGAAAGAGCAAACTGACTTAACTAAAGAAATTCATGAGAATGCAGAACATGCAAATGAACTACTCATGAAAGTTGGAACAGAGAAGGAAAACTTAATAAAAAAATCAAAGAAACTTGAAGAAGAACTTTCATCAGCAAAAGGTGAAATATTAAGGTTGAAGAAACAAATTGTCACAATGAAGGAAGAATCCCAGCAAGGAAAAGAAAATGAACCTAAGGTGAGTGATTCCAGAAAGAAAAAGAAGAAAAACAATGCCAAATAAATGATATCTATTCATTTTTCAATGCCAAATCATCTCATTCTTTCAAGACACTCCATGTTTTAGCAGAGTGGCTTTGCCAGTTGAATCATGTATGCAGAATCTGATTTTCGTTTTTGGTCAAAGGAAGTTGGATGAAAGTGCATAACATTCTTGCTGATGTGCAATATTCATGCATTTTTTGTTTTCTTTTAACATGCATCCATCGGTTTATACCAACAATCAATCAGTACAACCAGATGTGTAAACAGTCAATTTTTCTTCTTTTAACATTTTTAATTAAAAGTCACATTCATGTTTCAGATTTCTTGATTCACTCTTTCAGAAAACTTGACTCTCATGACATGGTTGATTTAATCAACTTCATTAGTATTGCTCTTATAAATGTTGTCTGATCGTGTTACAGACTAAGCAATCGCATGAAAATGCTGAGAGCACAACAGATGTTTCTTTGCAACTTGAAAATATGCAAGCTGAGCTATCACAAATTCAAAAGGTATGGTGTCAAAATACCAGCCATAATAGTACTATCATGAAGCACAACAAATGCAATATACCATTTTAATGGCAGACCAATGTTCTTATTATAAAGCCAACAGGAAATTCTAGAATCTAGTTTCATATTAGGTTTTTGTGCTGTTCTCATTTACTTCAATTTCAGTTTCTTGTCATGAACCTTCCCAAACTTCAGTCTGGAAAAGTAGTTACCGATGATAGATTTCATGTTAAACTTTTGAATGACTTTATTCCTAATTCAAGTATACCATGCACATTTTGCCCAACTTTATGCACTTTATACTATTAAGCTTGAACATGGCTGTAAATGCTGTATGCCTATTTGTGGAATAGCAATTCTGAAGAAGTTTTCATTTAAATGCAGAAACTAGGTATAGATGGTGATCAAGATAAGTTGCATGAGAGAGGAATTACAAGGCACACTGAAGTAGTAAATCAAGGGAGCCATCAAGATGCTATTAGTACAGATATCATCTCAGCAGAACAGAAAATGAACACAGTAAGCAATAGGGATATACAGAATCAAGTAGTAGGAAACCAATGACTGGTTGTATATGACATGGATTTCACCGTATCTTGAGGATGACTTCAAATGAGTTTTTTAACAGAATTTTTTTGATGAATGTCTTACCTTGATTATAAATCAGAGATAACATCTCCATTGTTGAAGCTCGGTTGTGCATTGCTAATGACAAAGGAGCAAAGGTCTAGCAAGTCAATTTTTTGAGAGGTTTTAAAATGTTCAGAATGTGATTTGTTCAAGTTGTGCTTACGTATTTTTGTTTCCCATTAAGATTTTACGTCTGTAACAGCCAGATGATGGTAATCACTTGGCTGTAGCAGCTTGCATTTTCTGCAATATTTTGAATAAACAATAGAGCTTTCTGGTTTAGTCTGCAAACCATGTAAACTCTTATATTTTATTGTTTTAAATGATCAGGTATTGGTGCATAATTTATAGCTCTTGAATGGCATGGGTCATCTAGATTACTTATTATTATTATTAACAAATTTTCCATCAAGGAATTAGTCTGCATGGCAAACATTTATTAAGGCTTGACATGACGATTGATAACTTTTGGAGTTGGCTGCTCTTATAAGTATATTTTAACATTATTTTTTTTTCAAGTTACTCTGGCTTATCTGGTCGGGAAAGGTGTTTGCCATCAAATTGGAAGCTGTGATAACATGTTTTTCAAGGAAGTGGTTTATTTCTACCGTGTTTTGCTTATCCTGTTCTAACTGTAACTTAAGCTTTCTAGGGTATGATAAAAAAACTAATTCAACTTGACTGATTTTGACTTTTACTGCATTGTTAAGGATAACAAAATCATCATGGAACTTTTATCAATTTCAAAGCTCAATTTCATCATCAATGAGATGTTCAGGATAATGTCTTCAACCTAAATTAGAATCACGGAAATTAAAACACAAAAATTAAAACAAAAGTTATACTGAGAAAAAAGAGGTAGGTTCGTGACCTGATATGTTAGCACACCTAGGTGCTTTCCAAAGCTGTCATGTCCATAAAAAATCCACAAATATGAACAACTTACAAATATGAACAACTTTGTTAGATTTATTCATGTTCTATATTTTCTTTCCTTGTTAGTTCAAGGTGGCATCATTCAATAGCTAATGCATAAATGTTTCTCGTTAAGTTTTCTTTTTTTATTAACAAGAAGCCTTTAGTATGAAGCGAAAAGCCAATTGGGAGCTTTTGAATAATGGCAAGGTTTGATCATTTTCCTATTTCAAAGGAGAAGTTTTCAGGATTGCTTGTACATTTAAAAAGTTAAAAAGGCATTCTCAAAACTGTTCAGTTTTTCCTTTTTGTTGATTTGGAGTTTCTCCTCTTTGTGGTGTTCCTTATTTTTGTATTTTGTATTTTCATTTTTGGTATATGTATGTATGTATAGGGATGCAACATCCCCTTCCCCCCTACTCTATAGAGAAGGGATTTAGATGTATGAAGCATAGGGGTACATCTTAGCTCGATCAAGTGTCATTGTTTCTTATGTGTTTGTTAGTGCTCTTTGTGACTGTGGGTGTGTGCATTTTGTTGTTCTTATTATTTATATGATTATCTAAGGTATGTTCACTATGCTCATAATATTTGGACTAACATGTGCTATGTGCTTATGTTGTTCTTTCAAGTTATATGATCATTGAGACATAGTCCATTTTGAGTATGCTCTAGACTACTTGGTGACTTTAGGGCTTAAAGTAATGCATAAATATATTTAAGAACACAACCTGTAATGCATAAATCAAGATAAAAGCATAAAAAGATACTATTACTTTGTAATACTAAGTCTGGAAAATATAAATATGCCCTCATGATCATCAATCCAAAATAGTCCATATAAAATGAAAATTGAAAGTCTATTATGATCAAATCAAGTTTCACATAAAAATACTAAACAAGTACTACATAAAAATATAGTATAGATGTTGTAAGGCACAAGGTGAAAAGTTATGAGATTAGTAGGAAAAGATCAAAAATCATTAGATTGAGATTTGGCCTCATAATCTTCATCATTATTATCACTCCCATTACTAGACTATTCCTTTGAATTTTCCTCTACTGCGTCTTCATCTTATTACCTTGTTTCCTTTGATTCATCCTCCTGTTCTTCTTCTTTAGTTGTTAGTTCATTTAATTCCATTTCTTCATTGTTTTCTTCACCTTCCTTAGTGCTAGTGGTAACTCCCTTACAACTATGGCTTCATCATTAGAGGCCTCATACACTAAATTAGAAGGCTTATAAAACTTAGCTAATGTCTTATAATCAATAAGGTCTTTGCATCTCATAGCTCTTTTAAGATCTTAGAGATTCTAATGTTGATGTGCAATTGATTTCTTTATGAAGTTTAGGTTCCTTGCAAGTTTGTAGAAGAACCTATCAACTTTTTTGATTAGCTTGACAAATTCACCAACATCCTTCTCATCAAAAGTAAAGGTAGATTTTGGGGCCAATTTAATCAATTTCATCATTTTTCTTGTAGTCTTATCGATTGTTGTAGGAGGCTTTATTGCCTCATCATCAACATTAATATTCTACCCATTATTGTAAAGGGCAAGCACTTTGAGAAATGCTTCGTAGCATGTTGAATCATCCAACTATCAAATTAGACTCATTCAATTTTTTATTGGTCTCCAAACAATATTATGCATATGTTATAACATATACCTCATCATGGTGACCTGTCCTAGGAATAAGATTTATGCTCAATATTTTGTCATCAAGTCTCAAGTAAGGAAGAAGTGTTTAGGCTTTCAATTTATTTGAATTCCATTTATAGCCACTATAGCAAATGGTTTTGACAATTTTGTTCTTACTTTCATATCTAATTGTGCAACAGATTTGATAAATACTAATCTACCCCAATTAGGAATGCTAATGATTTTAGAGATCAAACTAAAATCTATAATGATTTCCTTTTCTAAGACATTGGTAGCAAAACATGTGGCGTTTGATTTTTCAGCCTTGAAGACTAAAGTATAACAATTTCACAAATCTAGGATAAGACAAACCCTTGATGCATAACAACCTATTCCAATCAAAACTGCTCAAAGAGCCATCTAAATTTACAAAGGAGCAATTCTAGATTTTACCAAAGCATTCACTTTATTGTTAGAGAACAATTATGGAGTAGACTTATCAAACTTGAATTGATTTTGGTTTATTCAATGTCATTCAAAATTAATATAGAGAAATAAATTTTTAATTAAAAAATGAACCACACAACCTTGTTAGCTTTACAATAATATAAGAGTAAATTAAGGATGTCCTCTTTTACCAACTTTGTTTGGCATTGTTATTGATGAACTAGAAGGGTGGATTAAAGACATACCTCCAAACCATGCTATTAAAGTGGATTAGTTATAGATAAGACTTTTAATCTTTGTAGATGATGTAGCACTAAGCAAATTCATAAATAGGGTTGAAAGAAATATTGCATCAGCTATTAAACTTTTTTGAATATACAAAAATGAAGGTTAATGTTAAAAAAACAAAAGTGCTAATTTGTGAAACTAATAAGAGAGATTATAGTTTCTACATAAATAATTAGATTGTAGATACTTATAGATATTTGGAAGTAGAATGCTCTCAAATTATAATTAGAAGCATTGTGCATCATTGACAGTTGCAAATGGATGGAAGGCCTTCTATACAATGAAGAACAAATGTAGTAATCATAATATTTGGACTTAGATAATTCAAAAAAATGAATTTCAAATAATTATCCAAATTATAGTGCTTTATATATGTGTGATGTGGGACCTAGGTCTTAATCAAGAATCATGGAAAAAAATTGAAAAACTTCAAAAATAGTTCTTATTAAGTGAATTCAAGGTGAAAAGTCAAGTTCTATATGCAATAATTTTATCAAAAGTTAATTGGTTACTATTGAAAGCTAAAGCAATGTATTGGTTTTTAACATTCTACTTGAGAAATAAAAATAGCAATAAGATCTCAAGAGAAATCATTTGAAAATCTCAACAATAGGGATGGTTCCATGAAGGACAATTGTGGCTACAAAAATGAGGTATTGATAATATTGATGGAATAATAAATTTAGAATAAGCTTGAAAACCTGTTACAAAGAAAGATTTAGAGAGATGAAAAACTGAAGCACAAACACACACACATATACACACAAAAATCTTTAATTTTTCTCGTAAAATATTAGAGGTAGTAGGCATGATGAAACGAAATATCTACATGTAACAATTCCAATATCCATGAGAACATTAATTAGTAGAAAATGAATGCAATTAGACCATCTCTGAATTGAAATTGAAAGATGGAATAATGATGAACATGAAGATAAAATAAGTCAATTTGTGTTTCTTACAAGTGCTAGAAAATGAGTAACATGTATTACTAGAATGTTGCAAAATAGGTTTCCTCAAAGAAAATGATAAATCTCTAGTCAATTTTTTTATGAGCTATTCAAGCTACTGGTGTTAGTTCTAGGAAATTATATAGAAGATGCGTTCAATTTCCATGAATATTAAATACATCTATTGTACTTATGATTTATTACTATTGTTGTATTTTGCACAAGTTCATTTATCTAACTAATCCTTTAGGTTTACATAGATGTAATAGAAGTATCAATATCACAATACACACCTGTCAAATGTATAACATAAATATTTTCTCTTAAATATACCCCAACTCTCAATCATTTTCTCTCTTGAAGATTCATCAAAGTCTTCTAGCTTTGATCCTTGATGTAGGAACACCTCCTTTGATTCCCTTGTGCTTGTCCTACAGGTTCTTTTCTTAGGTTTTGTGCTTGGAGAAGACCTAGATGTGTGTGTCCAATTTTTGTGTGTGTTTTTGTGTTTATTTTCGTGATGAAGATTCTTTGATGTTTTGGCATATTTGGAGGTGTTTTTTGCTTACTTTGATGAGTTTAGGAGGTTCTAGGGTCTATGGGGACTTGTTGGGAGGCATCCAGAGGCTCAGCATCAAAAAAGCATTTTTATTTTTGGGACCTTTAGGATAGACGTCTTTGCAAATAGAAAGATGTCTTTCCTAAAGTGAAGATGTCTCTAGTCCATAGAAGATGTCTCCCAAAAACAGTAGATGTATCTCTTGAGAGTAGGGCTTTCATAGAAGATGTCTTTCCAAAGATGTATCCCCTAAAGTGAAGATGTCTCCAGTTCAAAGAAGATGTCTCTCCTGAGAACAAAGCTCTCATAGGAGACATCTACATGAAACAAGAGACATCTATGCTGGTGACGAAGAAAAGCTTTGATGTGGTGTTTCAATTGGTAAACATCTAGACGACTTTAGATCTATGTGGGAAACATCTAGGGAGGCAAATAGAAAGCTTCCTACGGGTTTGAATCTTTATAATGATATATGCCTTCATCCATGAGAAGGAGAGGAGAGTTTGTATGCAAGGAGAACTAGGCAAGAGAGATTGGGTAAGTGTATTGAATGAGTGCAATAGGTGATTGCAGCTCCAAGATCAACTTGTGGTGTATTGATCTATGTGTTTTATTCTCTTGCATCTCACTTGTGAGTTGAGATCTCAATCCCAAGTTGTGGGAGAGATTTCTCTTGGTTGTGTCTTGCATTGAGAAAAACCATTGTGTGATTGTAGAGTCTTATGCTCTGTAATATCATTTGAGTGTGATAGGTTTTTGGATGCTTTTGGGTTGTGTGAACCATGTTGTAATCTTTGAATAAATTAATTGAAGATAGCTAGTTTTCTTATTTTCTAGCAAATAATTTTGTCTTTTCATAATATCTGGATTTAGTGGGTTGAAGGTGATTTAATTGTGGAGTGAACCTGCTCCAATCCTTGTTCTTGTGTTCGAGATTTGTTGTTTGCTTATCACATCCCAAGATTAACCATAGGTAAATTCATGAAATTGATTAAGGATCATGAATAAATTAACTTGAAATCTATATAACTCATATGAAGTATTTAACATCAAAAAAATATTAAAAATATTACTTCACCAAGTATGAAACCTTATAGTCCAATAAATACACTTGAATAACCATAAAGAAATAAATACTTAAAAATTTCCATATAATGTTACATTAACATCTCAAGTACAAAAATTTTATGTATAAGTTACAAGAAATATAATAGTTAAATACCATGGCTCCAAATTAACAATAGAGGTAAATCCTTAATATGTATTGCACCATTGGTTCCACTGTGTACTATGATCCACTAATTACACTGTCATTTAGAAACTCCTTCCAAACCTTTATCTATAATTTCCATAAAACACATGTGGGAAGGATTAAAACACCTTTACATTGAAGGAAATTACCTTGATTGTATTGTATTGGGAATGAAGCTAAAAGATGGGGACTACATTGCAGAGCACATTGTTAGAACCAACAACAATTACTAATTAACAAATCTATTAGTCAAAACATAATCCATTAACTTATTTGTTAATTGAAACCATTAACATTATCGTTAATATGATAATCTACCATTAACTCATGATTTGTAATCACTAGTGGTATTTCATAAGTTCTTGCATCAGACATTGGAATATCTATAAGGTTGATGCTAATTTAAACTAGTCATCAAGGCCTCTTGGTTATGAGCCTTACCTCTCTAGACCAATCTTTACGAATGTTCAACTATTGGGTTATGCTTATGCCTAGTATCAACCCTATGGCTACCTGAAGTATTTAGCTTCTCACTATCACCTAAGGCTTCTAGATGTAGGCTACATGTTACTAGGTTGACAAATTTCTCTAAATGAAAATTACCATGACAAGACTAGCTAGGTAGTGTGTCACTAGGTTAATAGAATCCTCTAAATAAACTTTACCATGACAAGAATTACATGTTCTACCTTAGTTACCTTATTGCAAAATCATGTTGGTTAATGAAATCATAATCATTGTTTTCGTAGCTCTTTAACACTATGAATGCAGCCACACACACTCAGAATGTTTGTGATTTGTTATTAGTTAATATCATTTATGTTAAATGTCATCTACATCTCACCACTCTTGAAAACATGTTGAAACTTTTGTCATGAATTTCATTGCAGCTTCTAGATCCTTTGCAACCTTAGGCTGTGATCTTCGAGGATGTCATCGCCTCCACCACCATCAAAAGATGATGATGTAAAAAGTCAAAGAAGTTGAAATGGAATGTGGAAATCATAGAAAATAATAAATGATTATGAAATGACAACCAAAAAGGGCTAGAATAGAAGAAGAATAATTATGAAAGGTAGCTCTAAAGATGATTGAGCTTTAGGGAAAGAATGATGAAGAAAGAAACATTTCCTCTACCTTAAGAGATCAAATAAGAGCATATCTTTGTCAAGCAAGAATAGATTTAGATCTAGAGACCTCTGAGATATTTGCTATACATAACCATGACCAAGAGAGCAAGAGAGATGAACACTTGATGCTAAGAGTTTTACAATGTATTTAATAGGCATAAAATAGAGTTTGGGCAATTTCAAGAATCATAATCTAATTCTAAGATTAGGTTAAATGTATTCATTAAGGAGTTCAATTGGTGCATTAGTGATTATGTCCATGGATTTAAATTACCAAGAAATATTAGATATAGCCCACATCACCCAAGAATGAGTTCTTGATATCCAAAGATAAAATGAAAGAACATTTGTAAGAAGTTCCAATTAAATAATTAACATGTTTTTAGATCATATTCTTACATTATTTCAAATACCTTGGAATAATATAAAATATAAAATAAATAATATAAATTACTAGTAATGGGCCACCAACATCTTCTAACATGCCCTTCACAAGAGGCACTAAGCATTAGAAAATATGAAGAAATAATAATTAAGAAAGAAAATACAATAATAAAAATTCTAAAATATATATAATAAAAGCAAGGTTCAATGTTCAAACATTAAGAAGCATATCATCCACATATAGTAAAACATGTATAATTACTAAGAGATTCTACACTTAAATCTTACCAATACATAAGGGGTTGTTCCAAGATAGGATTCATTAGTGTATATGAAAATATACCATGATATAATAATCATAAACAAAATACTAATGTGTCAAAAATGCATATTGATGAGTCATCATTGGTTGGCTGAGTTGATGAGGCCTCGTTGACGTAGTATTTATCCATCACCTATAAATACACACCTACCAGTCGCATTTATGGGGAGTCTAGATTTCAGTAGTAGTGAAGCCCTTACATTTTTTCCATTCAAAAGTTAGAATTTTTTGCCCTGAGTGCTCATAGCAGAAGTCATTGAGTGTACAGATCGTTATTCAAGCATTGTTGTACTTGAGCATGACAATGTGTGCAGCAATAAAGATGAGCTTTCTGATAAACCTTGTAGCACTTTGGATACATTAGCTCTTTGATTTATGCATTTAATGTTTTCAATTATTTGTTAATTATTCTCAATTGTTTTGCAATTATTTTCTAGCAATTGAGTTAATTAGATTATTAAGCTAGATAGATTAAATACATAAGTATGACCACGTCAAGCGTAGCACATATTCACTTGGTAATCCTAGCAATGTTATTACTTGGTACACTTAGTAGTGTAGCGTTTGGTCGCCTAGTAGTGGATACGTGGGTTTAGGACATGTACGGAAAATGGGAAAGGATGCTTATGTTAGGATTAGTTAATTAAACTCCTTTTTATCTACATTTTGTGCACCCACAATATAAAATACAAAATGATAAAAATCGGATGCCTCAATTACACTTAACCAAAGTGTAATTGGGAGGACACCAATTGACTTTAAGGTTAGATTCACTTCCTAAAGGGATAGTGCATTGGAAACAATAAAGTCCACAGAATTCAATCAAATCATGCATGAACGCTTGTGATTTGTATGGTTGGGTGTAGGGGTACCTCACCACTCATCATTGGCGTCATTGCTAAGGACTTTGTTTGTGGAATGTTTGCTATTTAGGTCTAAGTGGATACCACTAATATCATTGTACGAACCTAAAAGTCAATAACATTCCCACTATACATAAATTATAAAAGCACACTGCTAATTTCATTTTGTTTTACAAAATGTCTTCCTTTTCTCATAAGCATGGTGATACTAAACCACTAGTCCCATAGGAATGCAAGGTGGCATACACTCATCTAGATGAGTTTGTGTCAAATTTAACCTTCATCCTACATCAGGATGAACAAATGCAATGGCGTGATATGGAGGGCAATGTTGTTTTGCCCCCTGATAGATCTATGCCTAGAATGCTAATTAAAACCCTAAAGAAGTTGGGCATAGTAGATCTTCATGAAGAGTATGTTGGGGATGGATATGACACTCGAAACTATCATCCCACTAAAACACAACATAAGCAAGATAAATGTCAGGAGAGACTCCATGAACTCACAAACCCCTTGTTCCTACTAGATCAAGAAGACAATGAGGATCCTCCCTTGGAAGTTTCTCAACATGAAGACTCTCCACACTCTACTAACGATGGTAAGGGTGTGAACTTGACCTTGCAATCAACTATTCATAAATTGGGTTCAAGGAAGAGTGATAGCCAAGGTAGGGACTCGGGTGAACACTGCAATAACAAGGGATCTAATGATGGAGATCATAAAAATCATAAGAGTGGTGGCAGATACTATGGTGGTGGTGGTGGTCCATCTTCCTCTTCATCCTCTTCATTTGATTCTAAACATTCCTCTTCATTTGATGATTCTCATGAAAGTTGTTGTTGAAACAATTGTGATGAAGGTGATCAAAAAAATCATAATGACCATGAAGGATACCAAAATCAAACGGGTGGCCGAAACCATCATCAACGTAGCAATGATGATGAACCTTTACTAGCAACTCAAAATATGCTTAACATTGCGTAGGCAGTAAGAATTCCAACTAGGCATATGAAGGATAGTCGGATCAAGTGCCTAGATATGAACAATATACCAAGATTTGAGGGGGGATACAACTCTGATTTGCAGACACATTTGCAAGCTTTTCAAGATGCTTGTGCCTTACAAAAAATCAAGAACAAGTGGCAGAAACTCAAGCTTTTCCCATGAACACTCATTAAGGAAGCTGAAAGTCGGTATCGGTCCTTAGAACTATAATCTATTCGAAGATGGAGTACCATGTTAGAACTATTCAATGACAAATATTAGACGCACTATAGAGTGTCTAATCTAAGAAAGAAAATGCAAGGTTGGAAACAAGGAGCATATGAACC
>MNCI01036109.1:170956-190585 GCA_015680685.1 Gnetum montanum
AAGGTAGTCCAAAATAGTTCCACTAGTAACAACAAGCTTACTACCCACTTGGAAATCCTTTATAACCTTATGAATAGTATCAAAAGTGGTACCGACCACAATCATGGGGAATGCCACCACCAAGGTAGCAGTACTCTTATCGGCAACCAGATCCATACGGGTACTATGTTTAGCAACCCGTCTCCCCTAGAAGTTTGGCAAGTCATGCATCATTCCAACATCACTATTATCCTCTAGAGTACCATCGAACACATTTACCATATAGTTGAGGGGAAAACCCATATCCTTATCCTTATCATCCTTCACATCCCTCTAAACCTACACCTCCACCTTCAACTCAGTTAACTCCTGCTCCATCCATGTAGGGTGAAATTCCTCTACAACCATAGCAACAAAATGCTACAAGGGTTGTACACTCACAACCAGGTTTTCAACCAAGTGGTTTGGATAATTGATCAAGGAAACAACCTTTCTTCCAGCCCAGTAGTCCTCTCTAGCCCTCACAACCTTCTCTGGCTAATCACCCTGCATCTCCAATACCCTCATGTTCCGCATCAAATACCTTCAAGCATCCTTCAAACCAAGTGCTACTGAGGGTCGACAATATAATGCTAACTCATGTTGTTTCTAACTAGATTAAGGTTGGCAACCTTCCTAAAAAAATATTTGATCCAAGAAGTCCACTCATCTTTCTATAGATTGTTGGACAAGAGCCATGCAAGGCTCTTCTTGACTCTGGTTCTAGAGTTAACCTCATCTTCCATGATATGTACAAAGCCTAGAACCTACCACCTCTTAAGAAGAGCAACATCTATTTAGAATTAGCAGATCAGTTGATTATGGTCCCTTTGGGATTAATAGAGGACATTGTGACCATAGCTTGTGGGTGGTCTTATCTTGCTGATTTTCTAGTAATCAAGGTGAAAAACTACAAAAGTGACTTCCCCATCATCATGGGAAGGGCTTGGTTAAGCATGGTCAATGCATGAATGGGTATAAGGGACCTATCTCTTGAAACATCTAAGGAGAATGAATTAGGAAAAATTGAGAAGAAGCATGCTCCATGTATCACGTACAACAACAATGGGTGCAATTGTGTGCAAAAGATTTGGTCCATCAAAAGCACATATATTAGGGCATGCAATTAGTGTGTGTAAGAAGTTAATATTCAATTGTGTATGTACACAGTAGCCACAAAACAAGAGGACACCTAGTGGCTAATAGTTGATTTAGATAGAAGCACAATATGCATGGAGCCAACTAAGAGTTTAACTTGTGCATATGTAGAAGGCATGGACAAAACTGAATAAGTTCATTTCCAACTCTCTAACGACGATGATGATAACTGTTGAGGAGAGTTGGAGATCCCTGATCACTTCAAGCAGGAGCCCTTAGAACTAAAAACTTTACTAGTCAGAATGGAGTATCCATTTTTAAAGAATGGTAAACCGATCATCATTAATGCCAAACTTGATCCTAAACAAAAAGAAAAGTTGTTGAAAGTAGTAAATAAATGGTCAACAACGTTTGCTTGGTCATATCCACTGCTAACAGAAATCGATCCAAGGATATGCTAGCACCATATCTACACCGACCTGGCCATGAAGCCTAGAAGGTAGTCACAAAGGCGGCTAAACCCCAAATTGAAGCAAATTATTAAGGAGGAAATAGAGCAACTCCTCAAGGCAGGGTTTATCTATCCAATCGTAGATAGTGAGTGGGTTANTACCGAATTTTGCAAAAAGGGATTGAGGTAGACCCAACTAAAATAAGGGTCATCCAAGGAATAACACACCAACCAAAGACCACTAAATATGTTTGGTCATTCCTTGGACACACTAGTTACTATTGACACTTTATTGAGAATTTCTCTAAGATTTGCAAAACCATTGGTAGAACTTACAAAGAAAGATGCACTTTTCATTTAGATCAAGGAATGTCAAAATGCATTCCAACAATTAAAAGAGAAACTCATAGAAAAAATAATCCTATGAGCACCTAATTGGTCCAAACCATTCCATATCATGACAGACACATCTAACTATGCTTTGGGAGAAGTACTCATGTAGATGGATGATAAGAAACGTCCATATTATATCCACTGAATGAGTCAAAGCATTGTGGGAGCATAGTTAAATTACACCACCATGAAGAAAGAATTAATGGTAGTGGTGTATGTGCTAGAAAAGTATAGACATTATGTGCTAAGTTACAAAATATTTGTACATATGGATCATAGTGCAATTCACTTCCTTATGAATAAGCCGATGGTGAGCCCTCATGTTATACGGTGGCTTGTGATCTTGCAGGAATTCAATATTACTATGGTAGATTGAAATGGGTTAAGAATGTGGTCACTAACCATCTTTCTTGCTTAATATGGGATAAGAAAGAGGAGGAGAGCCCACTCTCTGATCAGTTTCCAGATGAACTCTTATTTATTGGAGCAATAAATGAATAAATGCTTGAAAAAGTAGTATGGTATAATGGCATCCTCACATATCTTCGCACTTAAGAGATGCCACAAGACTCAAATTTTAGGAAGAAGCAACAATTTCTTTGTCAGGTCAAATACTTTATGGAAATAAATGGATACCTTTACAAGGTTTGTATTGATGCCCTGATCTATTGGTGTGTCCTTGACAAAGATCAACTACGCATTCTCTAGGATGCACATGAAGGACCTTGAGGAGGTTACTATGCAGGGAGATGCATGGCCATAAAAATCCTGATGGAAAGATACTATTGGCCCACAATATTTAGGGATGCCCATTGGTTTATCAAGTCTTGTGAATGTTGTCAACATGATGAGGGGATCACTACTCGTATGGAAGGTCCTCAACAATGGATTCAACCAGTAGAACCTTTCGACATATGGAGCATTGATTTCATGGGTTCCATCACACCCATGTCTAATGGGAAAACATATATTATAGTAGTAGTAAACTATTGTACAAAATGGGCTGAAGCAGCAGTAGTAGATTGCACATCATCCACGACCACCAAATTTATACAACAACATATTGTAATTAGGTTTGGGGTGTCGCGTTCACTAATTTCTAATTATGGGACTCATTTCATAGGTGCCACATTTAGAAAATTAATGCAACGCTTAGGGGTAGAACATAAATTAACAACAACTTACCATCTCTAAGCCAACGGTCAGGTAGAGATAACCAACTGGGAGATTACAAAAATATTAACACGAACCACTAGTAAATATAGGAAGGATTGGAGCACAAAACTTAATGATGCTCTCTGGGCTTACTAATCAACTTGGAAACTTCCTATTGAATATTCTCTCTATGAGTTAGTGTATGGAAAAATTTTAATGCTTCCAATTTAATCTAAGCTCTATACACTCTCAATGGCCTATGAACTATACCTTGACCTAAGTTTAGCACAAAAGGAAAGATTGATCAATCTAAACGTGTTAGATGAAAATTGCTTAGTGGCCCTATCTTTGAATGAGATGAACAAGGCATTTAGCAAGCAACGCCATGATCTTAGAATTAGGAAAGTAAGGTTTCAACTAGGAGATAAGGTCCTCTACTAGAATCCCACACATGTACCTCAAAAGAAAAAATTTCAATTGTTGTGGGAGGGACCTTATATAATTGATTAAACCTTTCCCTCTAGGACCATGATAATTGACAACCTTGACAGCCCGAATAAAAAGTAGTTGGTCAATATCCAACAAATTAAACCATTCCTAGAACCAATATTGGCCAGTGTAACTATTGCCTCACCTAATGGACATCCACGTTCTATCTTTTGGATCTCCTCCTTTCAACTTCGTCGTGGGGGAGATGGCCATCTGTGCTGACCATTACCATTGCCTCTTAGTTTTTCTACCCTTTTTGTTTTTCACATTTTTAATTTTACAAATTTTTATTTTCAAATTTTTCTAAGTTTATACCATTTTTAGTACATTTAAACTTTTTTGATTATTTTACACTTTCTTATAGATTTTACTTTATTTTGTTTCTTGTGTTTCTTTTGATTATGTGTGATATTTTCTCATTTTTGATAATAAATCTACCTTATTTTCATAGGACACAATGCTACTATTGTTGTTTAGTAATGATGGTTTATGCTTAATGTGTGATTTTCAATGTTTGGTTTCTATTTTTGAATTATGATGTTTGATGACTTTGACATGGTTCATTTTTCATGGGACAGGTAGTGAGTCCATGTCATCCACCCATACAAAGAACTCTATGTTTTTCCTTTGTTCTAAGAATTTGAGCTCCCTTTTTCATTAAAGAAATTTTATAATCAATTAGTGACCTTGGTAGTTCTAGAATTAGGAAGGATCCAAAGGTTTGTAAAGGGTGTGACTTCAAGGGGACTCAATACTCTTTGTACTCTTCTTCTTGCTTGAGTGCTTGAGTGTTTTTCATGGACTTCTTACCATTTCATACCACCAATGATAGAAAGAAAAATAACATCATTGCATGGTATGGTTCCCATCATTCAAAAACAAAAACAAAAAACAAAAAATGATGGAAATTCAAACCACACCCCTTTGACATGAATAAGTCCTTGCATGATGTGGTTTTCATCAATAAAAAAATGGGAATTCAAAGCACACCCCTTGGACAAATAAAAAGGCTATAAGCATTGGTTATGGGACTTGAAAGACATACACCCATACCTAAAGGTCCCCATTAACTAAGGCCCTCTCTCTCTCACTTCCTACTTCTCTCTCCTTTTGTTGGAATGATGGTTATCTTGTGGGTACACTCTTGTGTCTTAAGTGGATGGATCAATCTTAGAGTGATGATGTGAAGTTACTAAAAGTGGATGGCTTTGGTCTGGATTGAGGATGAAGCTTCTTGAGTCATTTTAATCATAATTCCACAAGGGACTTCTCATGAACTTAATTCAAAACTCCATTCCACCTTCTCTATCATCCATCCATGCTACCATAATTCACCTTACTACTAGGTTCTATGTTATGCTCTATGTCTTAGTTTGATGTATTGGGATTCTTAAGTGGATTCTTTTGGGTTGGTCCTTAACTTGTCATGATCATTAAATCGACTATGGGACCCATAGACTTCTTAGTTGAGGTTATGCAAGGGCAAAAAGGGCATGAACCTACTATGGAGAGGACCCACTTGCCTAGCTTTTGGCTTGATTAGTTAAGGTTCCTTACATTTGACATTGCTACAATATTATATTTTGTATTTTCCATTGTGTAAACTACTTAGTATTCCTTAATCTTTCATTGCATTTATCTATTAAATCAATTTTTTCTCCACTTTTTCAACATTATGAACTTCAACGCCCTCTTTTCATGATTTCATACTATTCTTGGTCTTCTAAGCCTTCATTTGACCCCAATTTCATCAAAAAATTCCTTGTATTTTGAAAGTTTAACCATGGTCAATGGTGGTTAACAATTACTTTGACAAGGCCCTATCGATGAGGCCTCATCGATGCAATACAAAAATACTATATATATAGTGTTAGACACTTTGAACTTTTTTTTCAATTTTCTCATAACACATGGGTAATTTTTGCAATTTTTCAAAACCCAAAACCTTCTAGATTCTATAACTTTCAAACCATTTGTCCAAATCACTTTATTTTTCAATCCTACACTTACCAGAGGTAAGATATTTATTGTGGGGGCCACAAACCTTAAGGTTTCCAACACAATTTTTGAAAATTTTTTCTAACTCCCGCAAGGGTTAGTAATCTTAATCATACATAAACATCAATTTTTTCCAAGTTAACCCTTCTAACAACCTCCGGGATGATTCATCAATGATAAGGCGTAAATAGAAATAACAATTAAGTTAAGTAAATTAGCCACAATCACAACTTAGCCAAGTGTAACTATCCTCAAGAGTTAAGGTATCCCAAGTTTTTTAAGGTTACATAATGATTGCTAATCCATGGTTCTATTATGATTGTAGATGACACCCAAACAAAAGTGTCCATAGGAAGGAGAACCCTCACAACCATGGGAGAAATGACCCAGATTTGGAAGGGGCCAGCAGGAACAAGGCTAAGAACAACAAGAGGTGACCCATGCAACAGGACCTCTTCGAGAGGAGCCCAAAATGGAATCTATTTGATAAATTTTAGAAGAAGAAGTGCCTATAGAATAATCTCAATGAGGAGAAGCACCTAGGCTTGTGCCAAAGCTTGAGGTTACTTTGACTCAAGCTTACCTAGACATCATCAAGTCCCAAGAGATCCAAAGATTAGTTCTTCAAGAGATAAAATTTGGGCCATTTTGGAAAAATCTCCAAAGGATGTTAGAAAAAAATTACAAACCTCTTCCATGTGGCCAATCATCATGACCAATAGGGAGTGGTACATGGGAGAGACCTATCTCTTCTGGAAAAGCCGAAGGCCATGATTCATTGCAAAAATCAAGAACATTCAAGTGTTCTACTCAGTGGAGGCCATTGCACAAGCACTGGGGTTGCTAGAAATCAAAACATAGTTGCCAGAGATATTAACAAAAGGTGATCCTAAGGAAAAAATGGAGTGGACTTAGTGATGCTATGGGATGGACTTTAAGGAGTATGGCACACTCACACTGGTGGAGAAAATCTATTTCAAGATTGTAGCCTATCACCTTAATCCAAAGATGAGACCAAGCAAGGTAATTGCTTTCTCCACTCAGGCATGCACTACTCTAAGTAGGAAATTTCCTATTAACCTTCCACAGTTGATTTATTTGGAGATTAAGAAGCATTTCAAGGAGAAAAAATGTGGAAGTAAGACCCTGCCCTTTTCGTGCCTCATCAAAAAAATTTGCAAGATGGCAAGTATTGTTCGCTATTCAAATGATGCTCTTAGGCATACTCCCTTGGCCTCATGTGCAAAAATCATGAAAGAAAAAATGCCAACAACCATTTAAGAAGAGGAGCTGTTGCCACCACCATCCACTTAGGAGACAACACCAAAGGCCCATGCAATCCTTGAGCATCTATGACAAATCCGAGAGTGGCAGCCCTTGAGTGAACAAGAGCATCAAGTAGGAACGAGTGGGGCAGATCCATCTATGTATCAGCCAACAATGAGTCACCTTAATGAGGTGGCCTAAACAGTTAGCTAGGTGGAGAGGAGTGGTTCCATTTTCTTTTTCCAAAGAACGTAGCTACCTTCAAGGTTAGATCCCAATGCTCAAGAGGTGCTGGTATCATTAGCAACACATCATCTATTCCTAGAAATCTTTGGGAATGCCACCACTTTCTCGGTAAGGTTGGAGGAAGGTGAAGAGGCAACAATCTTGGTGATGCAGCACTAAGGGTAGGAGACAGTGATAGAAGTGGTAGTTGATCATGTAGCTAAAGCATTGAATGCACCTGTGACATCTGTACTAGATGTATCTACACTCCAAGATGTGTAGACATTTGTAGGCATGATCAATGGGAAATTGAATGCAGTCCAGCATGAACAACTACTAGAACGACTAGTAGGAACCAGGCAACCAACTCTAGATATCTTTGACCTTCCAGAGAACATTACTACAACCCATTTGGAGCTACTAAATGCAAGGTGAAAATGCATCATTTTGGAGGGGCAACTAGAAATGGCCCAAGAGAAAAATCAATGCTTGGCCATGGAGGTTGCTAAACTTCATGCTTAACTTACAGAGTAGACAATCCTTAGCCTAATAATGATAGGAGATGAAGCTATCAAACAACTTTAGGAACAATTTCAAAATACTAAGGAGGAAGCAGTAATGGCCATTTTCAAATAGTCTATGATAGAAGCTAAAATGCATTCAATTAAAAAGAACTTGAATCAGATGTGCCAAGAAAATGAAGCATTGACCACATAAAATCATCACCTACGAAATGTTAATGCTCAAAGAGATCAAGTGTAAGAATTCATTCATCAAAAATAGGAGTAGCTTGCTAGGGTCAACACTAAACTATGCAAATTGGCTATGGAGAACCAAAATCTATTAATGAAGGAGGTACACACTTTGTGAAAAAATTCTACCATCAAAATGGCCACCTGAAAGAATGAAGCTCTCAAGTTTGAGAGAGTGAAAAATCACTACAGGGACTAGGTTGGCTTTCAAAAAGAAATTATTGAAAGAGAAATCCAAATGGCAAAGGCTAAAGTAAATGAAGTCCTCTAGCAACTCCAACAAGGAAGAGAGATGTGGTAGCCCATCCTTGATGGGATTGATGCCTACAACAAAGCAAAGATCCACTTGAAGGAGTTGTAGATCGAAGAGATGACAGAGTATATGGATTTGACCAATCTCCGTCATACAAACCTAGTAATGCTGATAGCCAAATGACTATGGTTAAAATTGGAGAAGAAAGTGGCTAGCTTGTATCTACTATACAAGGTCAAGTTAAAACACCACAAGGGCACCAAGCAAAAGCTTGAGATTGCGAACATTGAACTTGACATCCTCAAAGAATGATTCATAGATTAGCGATCCATTGTTGAGGACCTAGCTAGATAGAAAAATTACTATTAGGAGCTGAAGAACACAATGCGAGTGTTCGACATTGAATGTAAACAGTTTGCTACCTATTTTATCAATGTTAAGGAGTTGTTTCCAGTGATTGTGTGTCCTTGGGATGTGCTCGTTCCAACCCACACTGGGAAAGTTTCAAGGATGATGCATGATCCTAGGAGTAAGGAGGAGAAAATGAAAGCACTGCTAGATGCTTTCTGCCTCCCACTAGAAGTTGTAGTAGTAGCAGGACAACCTTAGCCACCTCAACCACCACCAATGTGTAAAGCCAATGAAGGCCTCTTAGAGCCTTAGGAACCACCATTGCCTAGGACCATTTGATCTTCTCTAGTAAGCTTCACATCATCAAGGAACGTGTTGTCCAATTTTTGAAGAGTTATGTCATGGTGTTCAATTTTGTGTCCTAAACACCACCATTCTTTGTAATGTGTTGATTCATATACCCAGAAACTTCATTTTTTGCCAAGTTAGTTAAGTTTGTTTTGTTGAAAGAAAATTCAATTAATAATTTCATACCTTTCTAATTTTGTAAAAGAACTCAAGGAAAAGTTTTCATTCAGTCGTGGGGATATGATGGGTCATTGTTGGTTGGCTATATCAACAAGGCCTTGTCAATGCAGTTGGCTACATCAATGAGGCCTCGTTGATGAGGCCCTGTCAATGCATCTTGACCTGCATCGATGAGGCCATATTGATGTAGTGTCTATCCGTCACCTATAAATACATGCCTACTAGCTACATTTATGGGGAGTTCAGATTTTAGTGGTAGCAAAGCTTTTGCATTTTTTCCATTCAAAAGTTAGAACTTTTTGCCTTGAGTGCTCGCAGAAGGAGTCATTGAGTGTATGGATCTTTATACGAGCATTGTTGTACCTGAGCATGATAGTGTGTGCGACAATAAAGATGAGCTTTCTGATAAAATTTGCAACACTTTGGTTAGCTTAGCTCTTTTATTTATGCATTCAAATTTTTCAATTGTTTGTTAATTATAACCAATTATTTTGTAATTATGTTCTAGCAATGGAGTTAATGAGATTATTAAGCTAGATAGATTAAATACATAAGTACAACCACTTTGAGTGTAACACTTATTCACTTGGTAATCCTAGCAGTGTTATTACTTGGTACGCCCTGTAGCATAGCATTTGATCACCCAATAGTGGATACGTGGGTTTAAGACATGTACGAAAAGTGGGAATGAATGCTTATGTTAGGATTAGTTAAATGATTAGTTAATTAGTCATTTAGATTAGTTAATTAAACTCCTTTTTATCTACATTTCAAGCACCCATAATATAAAATACAAAATGATAAAAATTGAAGCCTCAATTACACTTAACCATACCAATGAATGTCACAAGTGTAATTGGGAGGACAAGAATTGACTTTAAGGTTAGATTCACTTTCTAAAGGGCTAGTGCATTGGAAACAATAAAGTCCATAGAATTTGACCAGATCATGCATGAATGCTTGTGATTCATATGGTTGGACATAGGGGTACCTCATCGCTCATCACATATAAACAATAATTGAAGGGTTCAAACCTCTAGGTGCATAAGCATAAGCATAATAAAGATATTAAAATATACTAGCGTATACTACTAGTCATAATACAATATAATATTAGACCATAATATATCAAAACACAATCTTATGCTCAAGAATCAAGCAGAAGAAGAGAAATAAAAAATCTAAGATCCTAGGTTCAAAAGAATGAAATGTTACATACTTACACCCTTCAAGGAATCTTTATCCTCAATGATAGGAATTGAGATCTTATCACTCGAAAGCAAACCAACATACTATCATGTGCAACCATAACTTCAAAGATGAAACCACAGCTAATAAAGGTCAGTTTAATCAATTGTGCCAATGCATGCCTATCTTTGTTAACATATCAATGTTGATGCAAGTCTCATAAATGCCTACATAAATGCATGAACTCACTACATTTATAATATTGATTAGTCATTTTCTTACTAAAACTCTATCATTTTACTTTCATAGAAATTAAAGGAATTTTAGGCAGCCAAAGAATTTCCTAGTTATCTTGACTTCACAAAGAATCATCTAATAAAATTTAAATTTTTGGAAAGCTTAGAAAGTTCTCTATAATTTGGAAAAAAGGGAGCTAACGTTATGTTATGTTCTTTCTAATCTATCAAAAATCATAGTAATTCTGGTAGTATAACTTTGAGAGATGATAACTCAGATGTTGTTATGTTTTTTATGCTAAAATTTTAGCTAAACCTTCCCACAAATATTAAATTTCAAATAAATTTAATATAATATCAATGTGTTATATGATGAGGAGAAATAAGCTAATTATTGACTATTATCTATTTTAGTAAAAATTCTAGATTCAAAAAATACGACAAATTCTAGAGCTAATTTATGCTAAATGGAAATAGATATTGAATGTAAATTTTTTATGCATGTAGCCACCTTTTTAGATTTTGAAAAAATCTATAATTAGTAAAAAAATATTATGAAATGACTAAGATATGATTGAAGTCGTGAATGTTCCTAATTTTGATTGTTCAACTTTCAAGATTGAGTAAATAATGATGAATGATGATAATGAATTAATGGATTTATGAAAGACTGATGAATTGATGATGAAAAGTCAAATTCTTGTTGAAATTGCATTGATGATTCCTTTTTTTTTTTAATTTCAAAGAGGGATCTTAGATGTATATATGTGACAAGTGGGGCAAAGTTTACTAAAAAAACAAATACAATATAGCTCTAATGAGAAAAAACTTGANAATAGAAATTAGCAATAGTGACTGAGTGCTCTAGGCATAAAACAAGTGGATTGTATAGAGTTTTATTCAAGTGAACATATACCTAGATACATATTCATTATAACAATAAAATCGAGATCAATTTTATTCATTGCAATACTTGGCTTAGCACTCTAATTTCCTTTCTTGTAATTCACTTTGAACATTAGTTAATTTCATGCACATAGTTAATTAGTTTTCCTTTGCTACACTTAATCAAATCATATGAGTATGACCAACTTCGAGTGTAAAAGCATTAACATTTAGTAATCCTAGTAGTAGACACTTGATATGTTTGGTAGTAGACACTTGATAACTCAATGACATTGCTACATGTTCAAGATGTATATAATAAGTTGGGAATGAATATTTCATGCTAGGCTAGATTAGATTCATTTCTTATCCTTAGATTAAATATTTTAGAGATTTAATATTTTAAAATTTTAATCATATGCCTCGATCATACTTAACCATATGAATTAACCCTACACAAGTGTGATTGAGAAAATAATGATCAACGATATGATGCTTAGATATCTAAGGCATTTAAATTAGTCTTAGTCCATTGAATTTGAGTAGATTGCATGTGAATGCTTGTGATTTGTAGGATTAGGCCTAGGGTTTACTATACTACTCATCATTAGGGCCATTGCAGGGGACTAGTACTAGTGTTTTGGATTGTTAAAATTAATCATTTGAAAATGATAATATTTTATTCAAAGGCATACTTATCAATTGTAAAATGTCTTCTTCTTGTAGAATAGATTTTCCACCTATTAATAACTTAGCAAGGGGATATCAAAAAATAGTTAATAACTAGGATGAAGTGCCTCAACAAAAAAAATGGTCTACCAACATCCAGATCCATATAATCCAAATTACAGTTTCATTCTTCACTAAGATGAATAAATGCAGTGAAGGACTAGGAAGGTAACATTATGTTACTACTTGATCATTTAGTTCCATTGATGCTCATGGTAGCATTGATAAAAGTAGGACTTGAAGTAGTAGATTCAAAATACAAAGTTGTTGATAAAATTTCTAGATCTTACTAGTCCATTAAGTCCCAACCTTGAAAAGAACATTTCATGAAGACATGCCACAAAGCCTCTAAGGGAAAAGGGACTACTTCTTATTTGACATCGTAGTTAGAGGAGGAAGATATTGATTACTAATTTGGATAATCTCAATGAAAAAATTCTCCAAACTTAATGGAGATGATAGATATTATTTGTGGCTACATTTATCCTTGGCAAGTCACCAAGGTAAGGGGAGAATGGGATCCAATACAAGTGGGACATTAAGGATAAGGTTTTCCAGTAGGCAACTAAGAGAACATTAATGGGATCAAGGAAGAAGAGAAATCTAGCACAACCCTTCTTGTTCTTCATCTTCATTTGATTCATTCTTATTATTAAGATTTAATGAGAGTGAATGTGGCTAAGGTAGAAGGGGAAATGATCAAAGACTTGATGGAGATGATAGAAGGTACCATCACAAAGATGACTAAGGAGAAGATAGATAGGAACATGAAGGTAGGCATAGAAATACATAAAGACATAGTAGGTAATGTGAAAGGAGATATGATCATGATAGAAATCTTGATAATCATGATGATTATGGTGAACCATTTCTTGCTACTTAGACCATGATCAATATAAGAGAGGTAGTTTACATTTCTATAAGACACTAGTAGGACAACTGAGTCAAATGTACATGAAGAATATTTCTAAGTTTGAAAAAGGTTATAATGTGGACCTGCAACATCATTTACAAGGATTTCATGGTGCATACACCCTATAGAACATTAAGAAAGAATGGTAGAAGCTAAAATGCTTTTCAAGGATACTCATCAAAGAAACAAAAAGTTGGTACAATTCTTTAGGATCAAAATTAATGAAAAGGTAAAGTATAATACTTGAGGTATTTAATGACAAAAATTAGATGTAATCTCAAGTTTCCAACTTGAGGAAGTAGATCCAATGGTAGATATGAGGTAATCATGAATCACTTGATCTAGCCTTTAGAAGGTACTATTCTCTACTTCATTGATGCTCATGGAATGACTTCTCTTAATGGAAACAATTACATCATATCATATATGGACTTCAAAAAAAGATAAGAGAGAGTCTTAGGATCTATGTCCAAGGAAGATTATTTGAAATGAAAGTCCATCAAATCCAAAGGTTTATTAATCAAGTAGAAAAAGAAGAAAATGAACTCAAAAAGAGAGAGTTTGTAGAGAAGTACAATATGAACTTCTCTATCCACAAAAAGAATGTTCATCTCTATAAGCTAGATGAAGAAGCATAAATAGAGGAAGTAGTATAGAAGAAAATCTTGTCTATTTAGAAATTAATTATAAACATTTTGGTAAATGTTGATGAAATATGGAATTATGCAGATGAAAAGGTTTAAACAATCTTAAGATTATAGAGGAGAAAGTAGAATGGAGAGAGCCACAAAAAGGATAAGAGAAAGAAGATAGATGTAAGAAAGAATTATTATCAATAAAAAGGAAAAGTAGATGCAGTAGAAAAGATTGTAGAATCTAAGTTAGATGATGATGATTGTGAATTTTACCAATATAAATATCCAAAGGGTTGTTTCTAAGTGATGCACATCTCCAGGAGTTTGAGATTTATGCTTTAAATCTAAATTTTATTAAGAGGAAAATACCCACAAGGTTGCCTTATTCTCAAGGTAACTATGAGCAGTCCTATCATCAACAATACTATTTTCCAAGTGGAACTTCACTGCAACCTTAGAAATACTATTAGCAATGAAAAAATCCATAGTCATGAGGGATGATATTACCAATATAGTAATATCCTTACAAGCAACCTGATTCATATGACTACTATGTCCAACAACTTGTGTCTTCTAATGGCTCTACCAAATATGTTTATTCTTACCATTATTATCCTCAAAAGTACCACAAACCTACTCTTCCATGTGCTAAAACTTCTTTTACTTACACTCCTTATTTTTCATAACTTCCTCAAACTCATACTCAAAATCGTTTTCCAGCTATTCTAGTAATGCAAGAGAAGATTTCATCCCAATCATAATAGTGGAATTCCACTAGAGCAATGAACTCATAGATGGATGCTAACTTGAGTGATTCTGAATGAAAGACTCAAAAAAATTCATTTTCCAAATCAACCAGTTTATTTAAACATCCATAGGTACCTATGGTTATGGATTCCACACTAGTTACCTCTCAACTATGCAATGAACCACCTTTAAATCAAATTTTCTTAAAAGTGAAAAATATCATATTAACTCATGTAGTTATATATCATATGAAAGTAGAGAACCTTTTTAGAAAGAGAATTCACTCAGAATGTTACTTGATTTATTTGTAGATCACAAGAAATATACCATGCAAGACTCTAATAAACTTAGGTTTTGAAGTTAACTTGATTTCATAAAAGATGTATAAAGCCTAGAACTTAGCACCACTTAAGAAGTGCAACATTTGATTGAAGCTTTCCATATCATCATGGGAAGAGCTTGGCTAAGCATCATTGATGCCAAGATGGTAGTCAGTGACCGTTTCGTAAAAATATCGAAAGAAAAATAAGCATGACATAGTGAAAAAGAAGAGAGCTTTATGAATTATGTATTGTGATAAGAGGTGCAACTACATGTAAAAGATATGGGTAGTTAGACAAAGGACAATGACAAAATGTAGATCATGTAGAAAATTTAAAAGTATGCAAATATGCTTGTACACAAAAATTACAAAGTAAGATGATACCTAGTGGTTAATTTTAGATAAAAGTTATGGTTCAATCATATGCATGAAACTGCAAGAAGCCCTCACAAGTCCATATATTAACAAATAAAATGAGACGGAGTAGATTTAACACTAATGTAGCGATAGAAAACGTCGGCAGCTGGAAATACCAACCGAGATTCCGTGTATACAGTTTTAACCATGGATCCGCGCGAGGGCTATGCTGGAAAAAGCGAATCCACGGCGTCCTGAACGGTCTTGTCGATCAGACAGGGACTTACGGGTCAGTAAAACAATGAAGATTACAGATCTTTGCGTGCTACGATTTGATTCGAGGGATCATGAAATGGGAGGAAAACGACGTGGATGGATCGCTACGGTGATAACGTCAAACACGCCGAAGAGATGCTAATTGGGAGAGAAACGCGTGATTTTCAAAGATCTATGTTCTGCTTTTTGAAAGAATGTATGATTTGTATGTCATGTTACAATGGGAGAGACCCCCAATAACTTGATACAAAATGAGCACAAAACAACAAGGAAACTGTCCAGATAGAAGTTTGATCTACCTCGTAGGCCAAAGCTGGGATGCAAGGATGGTCAAGCTTTGAGGTCTACCGATCAATTGTTTCTGACCGGTAGAGTCTGCAAACTGGGTGAGATGATCTCGCAATCCTTGTTCTGCTTCTTTGCTTCGAGTAGGTTCTGCTCAGGGCAGCGATCGCTAATGGAATGATCTCTCTTGTTGCTCAGGCTCAAACGCACTGTGCTCTGTTCTCGCTGAAGGATGGTGCTGTCGGCGGTTGTCAAAAGGTTGCTCTTTGTTTATCTGCTCAAGGAAATAAGTGCTTCCTTGCTCAGAAAATGCTCTTGCCCTTTTTGATTTGCCAACAGCAGTGATAAAATGCTCTGGTGCTCAGAAAAATGCCTCTGCTTCTCTGATTTTCCAACCCCTATATCTTTGTCAACTGAGGTATTTATAGGCCGCGACGCTCCGTGGAAAAGGCGCAACCCTGATGGCGTGGGTCCCGGATATTTCGGGTTCCGTTGACTTGATCATTTTAAGTCAGACTGTGACTACGTACAACACGCTCGTTTGCGTGTTGTGCGTGTGAAGAGCAGGTACATGTTGAGCGTGCTTCAATTGCTTTCAAGCTGCATTACACTCATTCGCGTTGTGTTGCGTGTATGAGCGTAATCCGGTATAAGAACAATAGGCTCGAAATTGTCTTACGCTCACTACGCAACTGCGCGTAACAAAGCATAGACAATGTCTAATTTACGCTCACCACGCAGCTGCGCGTAACGAAGCGTAAATAATGTATAACTTACGCTCATTACGAAGCTGCGCATGATGAAGCGTAAATAATGCCTAGTGATAAAATACGCAACGGTACGCACCGCCATGAGAAAAAGTGTCGAACTGTTGCGCTTCTCTAGCCTTTGACTATTTTGAAGCTTATTATGCTCATTACGCTGTCGTGCGTAATAGAGCATAAACTTGTCCTTGAACAAAAGACTTAGCAAAATACACAAGAAATCGCATATCACGCTGCTTAAGCTTCTCCCTATGCTGAAGCAACTATCCTTCTGATGCCGGGCTATGTCGAAACACTATCACGCTGAGCGTCATTACGCTATGTCGCGTGATATAGCATAAACAGCAAAAGCATAGAAAGATTAGGAATCTGCACAGGAAGTTGCGGACTTGATGCTACGCACCTCTTGTCGTTGCTCTGTCTTATTCCCCCCTCTGGAATGCTGAGATGCGCCCTTGCCTGAATTGCGAATCTTTACCTAAGGCCGACTCGCGATTTTTAACTGTGTTTCAATGGCCCCTCTTTGTGGACGGTTGGAGGGCTTACCCGAAAGACATCGACAAAGAATACGAAACACCAGATCGGTAGAAGCAAGAACAGCGTGCATCCATGGCTACTCAAGGATTGCCCTGTCACCATGGAAGAGCAAAGTCGAAAGGTATGGGAGATAGAGGGATATAACTGGAAACAGGTTCGGGGAAGATGCAAAGTGAGTTATGATGATAGGGGCATGGAATACGCTGGTACGCACAGAAATGTACGCTTATTCATGTCAACAGGAATGCTTTCAGACGAGCGTAGCGCGTCAATATGAGATTTATTTGTTACAAATTGTAGCAGGAATGCGTGCAAAAGGAGCATTGCGCATCACTTTCTGCGATGTCTCTGCTAGCATGAGTGCGGAAAATGAATACTTGCGTATGTAGGTTTTGCTAATGGGAACCAGGTGGTGGGGATGAAGGAAACAAGAGTTAAGGGTACGATTGTGCGAGGTATAGACGTGCAGAGCTAAGTGGTCGGGCAAACCTGAGCAGCCATTTCAACACGTTGTTGTACTTCACCACTCAGATGGATGCACCTTTGGACGACATTCTCCAAGGCAAGTAACCTGCAACCACAAAAGAAAACAGAGGACACCATCGCTCATGAACAAGAGGCGAGGTTCTTGAAGCAGACGCCGTTTGATGTGAGATAGAGCGATTGGTCTGTAAAGAAGGAGCCAGAGCACGCGGGCGGAGTCGCCAATCCTGACGATTGGCTCTGCATATCTTCGCCAAGAGGCATCAGACACAGTGCAGCTAACTAGTTGCATAAGGAACCAGCCAGATGAATCTGCGAAGCCGGCGTCCGATAGCGATGATTGGCGGAGATTCCCGAGGCCGTTGCCGACGAGGATTTCATCGGAGCTCCAACTAGCGAGGCTAAACTCTCAGAGGTACTACCCTTGCGGCGGGCGTGGCGGCGGCATCTCCGAGGGATCAGTAAGATGCCTCTTAGCTTATCTGAGGAATCAGTAGGATGCTGGTGGGGTGGCGACGCTGGGGCTATCTCAGCATCCCACCCCGTTGGCTGTGCAGCTGTACAGAGATGATCACACTCGCTTGATTTACATGGTAGTAGTCTATAAGTCCCAGTTTTAAGTCCTGGTAGACTGCCGTTACTGGTTTTAAGTCTCAGTAGACCATGGTCCCAGTTTAAAGTCCGGGCAGACCGAGAAGTGCTAGTTTTACATCGTAGCGGACGGTGGTATGTCTGATTTATGGTCTCAGCAGACCGTGCTGTGGATGCAAGTTTCGCGTCATGGCCTAGGGACAGCTCTGTGCTGGTTTTACGTCTCAGTAGACGGCTACGTACCCGTGCCAGTTTAGCGTCGTGGCGGACGCGTGCGAAAGATGCCAGTTTTTCGTCTTGGCGGACCTGTACAACATTTCCAGTTTTACGTCGTAGCTGACGGTTATAACTTGCCAGTTTAGCGTCGTGGCGGATGCGTGCAAGGCATGCCAGTTTTATGTCGTAGTAGACGGTCAGTGTCAGTTTAACATCGTAGTGGACGCGTGATGCCAGTTTTACGTCATAGCGGACGAGCATTGCCATACCTAATTACTCGCGCTGTAGATACTGCTAAATGTAATACCACTTCAGATATACATGGTTTACAGGGTTTGGTAGTTCATGGCCATTGACGTCTGCTAGTCTGAAAGCCTCGTTGCCATATGCATCGACCACCAAGAAAGGGCCTTCCCAATTCGCTGAGAATTTGCCTGTCGGCTCACGCACGGCTTTGAGGACTAGGTCTCCTTTCTTGATCGGATGCTGCTGAAGGTTGTGATGATGCTTCTGTCTCTGTTTATCTTGATATTTCTCAATCGTATCAAGAGCTTGTATCCGCTTCTCTTCCACTGAATCCAGATCTGCGATTCGAGACTCGGTGTGTTGAGCCTCATTTATAACCGCGGAGAGGACCATTCTCAAAGAAGGGATTTGCAGCTCGAGAGGCAGCACTGCTTCAGATCCGTAAACCAGGCTATATGGCGTACTACCTGTAGCTGTCCTACATGTAGTACGGTACGTCCATAGCACATAGAGGATTTTATGATGCCACCGTCTCTTGTTACTGTCGAGCATTTTCTTGAGCAGATTGATGACTATCTTGTTTGATGCTTCAGCTTGACCATTCACCTGCGAGTAATAGGGGGAGGAAAAAGACTGTCTAATGCCTAGGTTATCACAGAAGGATTTGGTTTCTGCGCTACTAAACTGTGGCCCATTGTCAGTCACAATAGTCATCGAGAGACCAAATCTAGTTACTATGTTGTCCAAGATAAAATGGCAGACCTGCTGGGATGTGATTTTCCACAGGGGGAAAGCTTCTACCCACATCGTAAAGTACTCAGTAGCGGTAATAATGAAGCTATGCCCTGCAGAAGATTTTAGCGTGATGGGCCCTATGATGTCCAGTCCCCATCGCTGAAACGGCCATGTTATCTGCATTGTATGCAATTCTGTGGGTGACACGTGGATGAGGTTTGCATGACGCTGACATGTGTCACAATTTTTAACCTTTGTCAGGTAGTCTTTTTCCATGCCTGGCCAGTAGTATCCTAAGCAGCGGATTTTTAGGGCCATAGCCCGTGGTGCTACGTGGCCACCGCACAGTCCCTCGTGAACTTCGCCGACTATGTGTTGCGCTTGGTCTTTGTTAACGCAGGTAAGCAACACGCCATCAAAGGAGCATCTACAGAGAGTGCTGTCTCCGATGATGATGTATTGCCTAGCCCGCTTACGGATTGCATCTTTCTGTGCACGTGTTAATGC